>OMNV01000644.1:202931-220587 GCA_900303265.1 Brotula barbata
GGTGATGCATACGGAGGATGCTGACGGGGATTGTAACCTGATCACTGTTTACATGAGGGATGTGATCGATGACATCTGTGTTGATTTACGGTGGTTTTGGACTCATTATGGTGATTGAAAACCCAGCTGGATGCTGCACTTATATATATATATAAATACTGATTTCTATAAATAAATGTTGTTGTTGTTGCACTCTTTTATTCCATCTATCAACAACCACAGAGACCAATCTCCTCCTCACGTGTAGCAGCACAGGCCCAGGAGCAGGGATCCCCCGGAGCAGGACTACGAGTCAACGGGGAGAGCAGAGGAAATAAAAATAGCCTGAGTGTGGCTGCTGGTGTAAATGTACTCATTAAATGACCCAGGGCAGAACATCCCAGGGGGCGAAACATCAGCAGGGGCGGAAGGAGAAACACAGGTGGACATGGTTTCCTATTTACTGTAATTGCTCTAATCAGCTCCCTCATCAGGTCTCTGCTGGGTCGGTGCGCTGTATACGTTTGTCAGGATCTCCAGATTAAAAGCACTGGGTCTAATCTGAATACACTCAGTGTGCAGACTGGTGCTTCACGTTGAATCTTTATTGTAGGCGTCCTTTAAGTCCCTGCTACCTGACCCCACTAAACACTCGAGTCTTGCCTTTATTCCTGGTGTGATGAAAAGGAGAGAGCCTGACTCATGTTGGGAAGGACTACTTCTCGCCTCCACACCTTCAAACAACAGGCTCAACACATCTGGTCACCACGGTGACCACGCTTGGCATCAACGGTGAGGTCCAGAGATCAGAGTTACATCAACAGACACCGGGCCGGATACACACCAACCTCAGATTAAAATAGTGTTTAATCTGTTTAACGTTCTTCTTCATTTTGGGTCTCACACACAGAGTGAATCTAATTTGTCTGCATCAGCGAGATTAATCAGGGCGCTTCTTTCGTGAGTTAATTGGACACCTACAAAATGCATGGTTGGCATTTTGTTTTATGCAACAATCTGCTTTTTATATGCAAATAACTCCAATCTGAAAGGCCACATGTGGGAAACACACAAAGGATAAAGAGGAGTTTCATTCTGTCACTCCCACAGAATGACCTGTGACACTAATCCCAACGCTAATGAAGCAGAAAGTGTCCCATTGACTGCTCCTGCCAGAAAGACTCCAATTACCAGAACACACTCAAGAAAGAAACGATGCCTCCAGTGCTGCTTCCCTTCCCCCTGTTCTCTGTTCGACTTCGCCCTGAAGAGACCTGCACGGCCCTCCAGGAGAATGCAGAATGAGGAGCAGACATGGCTGATTAAAGGCTTCTTCCTGGTCTGCCAACTCCATGGGATACCTACGATGGAATGTGTGAAATTCTTTCGAAACAAAAAAGAAGAAACACAAAAATAAGAACTCTCTCATGCGGAGGATGTGTCCGTGTTGCGTTAAGATTCAATGTATGAAAGGCGGTGGCTGCCAGGTCAGATCTGCACAGATCTGCCGCTGTTAAAATGTCCGTCTGTCAGGTGTGAATGTTTCTAATGTCGGTCTGTCCCTCACCCAACACACACCCATCACGAACAGAGCAGATCTAGCATTGGAAAACCTGCGTGTGTGTGTGTGTGTGTGCGTGTGAGTATGCTCACACGTCGCCATACACAATCTGCGATTCTCACCACCAACGTGTGTGAAACCTCGATTCTACAGACCATCCAAGTGTGAAATTGGATGCTGTACAGCACAATGTATCTCTCCTTCCTCCTCCTCCTCCTCCTCATCTCTATCTCTCAGCTGGGTCTCCCTTCATTTTTCACAGTTTTGAAGTGAAATGCAATGGTTTATTCATCATTAAATCACTGAAAACAATCTGAATTAGCAGGAAATCTCTCCTTAATCTTCACCTTAATCTTCACCATCACCTAAACATGCCTGGAGATGTCCAGTTTTGTTTTGCAGGTTGTTTGCTGAATTTCAATTCTGAAAAGATTGAAATCCTTCCCGATGTGTTGAGACGATGTGTGAAATCATTTTAAATGAAACTGCAAACATCTTTAATTGTATTTTACCCAGCGGTAACATACATGAAATAGTACAGTCAAGCATTTTAAAGCACGTGACAAATTCCAGTCAGCCATCGTTTTTCCCATTCTCTTCTTTCCAACAACGAAATCCAACATGCAGAGACTCGCAGCTTCCCCAAGAGAGCAAATCCATCACGGAGAATCGGCCGTCACCTTTAGTTCTTATCAAAATGACGTTTTTGTTGGTGAAGCAAACGGGGACTGAATTGTCAAATCTCCTTGATGTTGCATTAAAGATGCTGCAACATCCAAGATTTTACATCCAGCTGCCACATTCTTTTATATGAAGCCCTCAAACTCACTCCAGCCGTCTGACTCTGTCCTCTTTTGCACTCTGGACACACTCTCTTACCTTCAGCTTGTGTTCGTGCTCTTTGTTGACGCGAGCCAGCAGCTGAGCCTTGCGGCGGTTCAAGGCGTCGATGAGGGCGTCACACTGCGCCACCAAACACGCCTCAAATTCCACTCCGTTCTCCTGCGAGAGAGACACAATCCTAATGTAATCAAACTTTAGAGTAAACTATTGACAAAAGTGCAAAAGTGTTTTGGACTTTTGGATTTGCTTTCAGTGATTTGGTAATGGATCAAAGTTTCATGATGAGTCATTCCCACACACACACAGTTCCAGTTCTGGTGATCAGCTGGAGGTAGGATTATGCTGAGTTTGGTCGAAAGGGTTCCGTTCTGGTTCACTAGAATAATTTTAAAAGGCTACTTTGATCATAAACAAGGTTTGTAGTGGTAACCAGAAAATAGCAGGTCCTGAGGTGGGAACTGCGAGGGCATCATGAGTAATGGCGTTGCAACAAATTGGTGGAAATATGAAGGGTAAGCGCAGAAATGTGTGCAAAAAAGTGTTTTATGGCTGCCTCACTCATATTAAGTACATGTTTATGATACTGGGAGAAAGAAAATGGAATGAAAGGAGTTCTCAAGGATTATTTGATTCAGGTATAAATCGAGCATCTCTTCCCACATCCGTCCTCTAATCGCCTTCTTCTGATCACAGTATGGTTTCATTTTGTTTTCACCAAATATGATCCTGACCACCATTCGTTGGTGTCCCACTGAAGGGGAATGAACACGAGGGACATTTTCCTTCCTCCAATAAACATCCTGTTGGTCGGCGCTAACAGAACGTACTGTAAACCTGTGCTGGAGACATCGTATCCTACAGTACATACACCACAGTTACTATGGAAACACATTGGATTTAATTGTATCTGTGATTGCGACACTCCTCCACAGTCCGTTCACGATGTGCAGCCCCATTCTGGACCGATCTAAGAACACGTTTATAACACGGGGCCCGCTTTAGATGTTATTGGAAGACAGCGATCTGTTTTTGTACGTTGAGTGCTGGAAGAGATCCAATTAAAAAGACAATTACAAAGAGTCCAATTACATCTGTGTTTGTCTGTTTGCCTACACACACAAGACCGAGTCTAAACCAGGGATTAGAAAAACATGGCTGTGCTTACGTTTGATTTTTACTGCTAATACCTTTTTACTCAAATTGTAATTTAACTGATTTCCCCAAGTGTTGTACTTTGCCTGAAACTAAAGAGATTGGGTGTGAGTGCGAGTGTGTGTGTGTGTGTGCACCGTACCTGAATGTGCTGTACCATGTTTCTGAGCTGAACTAGGAACTCCTTGGCCTCCGTGGCCCGGTCTGACAGTCCGTTGAGAACCTGCGACAGCTGACCCTGTGAACACAAAGTTTATAGTTAATTTCCGTATGTAATGTACAAAGTTCAAGAGTTCAATCTCTGATTTCTCTCAGCACACACAGCCCAGCCACGGCAGGAAAAAGAACGGAGATCTCTGCTACCATCTACACCGTATCTGAACCATAAAGCCATGGTAGAACCTGTTGGAGTCCTAATGACGTCCTGATAGAAATCCGTACGTTGAGACAAATAATCCACAGCACCTCCTACTGGTGGAATGTGTTTATCCCCCCAGAATAACACAAGTGACCACACGGAGAATCACTGCCTCATAAGAGAGCCCAACGTTAAGAAGGAACCTGTTTTCTGTGTTTGACTGGCCAGAGAATTTAGTTAGACGAATGTGGTTTGATGGTAACTTGTCAGAAGGATTCTATCGTGTCAGATCAGTAAATATCCGGTTGGAGGGTATTTTACTATACGAGCTGCCTTGAAAATTCATTATCCGTTGAGTGATGGATAAACTCATGACACGAATGCATGTCGATCAAGTTAAACAGGGCGCTTTTTACATGGCTGCCACAAAACGGACATTTAGATGTTTCAGCCCTGAGACGCCGTTCATTCATTCTTTCTCCAGAGCGTAGGTGTCATTTCCAAGTATGACTGAGATGATTTACGAGTACAGCACTTAACTCATGTAGCGTTTCATTGTCATGTGGCCATTTTGCCCGCTGGCCACATAAAGATCACAGCGTACATAACAGGAAATGCCTTTGCTGTCCAAACGCTCCTGTTGTTTGAACAGGGAGGCGACGCAGCGAGAGGACACGGCCTGACCTCGCCTCCTCACCCTGTGGGAACTTCGTTCGGTTGAGTGGACTGGACAGCCGCCAAGTTGGGATGCTAATTGACTTCTGGGAGGAAAAAGGAGGGTATCTGTCTTTATGTGGCCAAACCATTAAATAACTTCAGTTCCGAGAGGGAGCAATAAAACCAGTTGATACAGTGAAAACCCTGGTGGAAACAACCCGGCACACCGTGGGCTCCTCTGTGTCAACTCAGCTCCTGGTATCTGAGGTGAGCCGGTAAAATAGGGATCTGTCTGTGGGGCCTACGCTGGCCTTTGACCTCAGCGTTTGGGAAACGGTGACAGCTGCCGCTAACATGACTCTCCTGCACCAGGGGATTGTCTGGACCGGCAACAGCTGAGCAAAGACTCAAAGAAAACTTCCCACATTTGTGTCGGATTTCAAGAAACTTCCTCTTTGTTAACTTGGGACTCATATTGCAAACCAGCGGGGATGGGAGGACGCGATGTGAGCGTTTTCTCCCATGTTTGTTTGTCTGTCGGCGGGATATCAGAATAAAACCACAAATCAACGACAGGGAATGGAAGTGTAAAGACGTGGAATGACTTAATAGATGCTGGTTTTCCACAGGAGATCGGGGTTTACGCCACTAGACGATGAACGCATACATTTTGTTGAGAATTAGAATTTCTCATGACCCCTGATATGTAAATTCAGAATTAGATGTTGCAGAGGTCTGAACCGTCTGACTTTCAATAACAAAAAATGTTATCATATATTTTCCTGAGTTGTCAACGTAAAAGCTAACTTGAAATGATAATTGATAGAATGATAATTAGGTCGATTGTCCCACTGATGCAAATTTGTCCGTTTTTGTCCATCATAATTAAATTTACAGGATGTTTTCCTGCTGTATTTGTGTACATAAACAATGTAGATAAACCTTTGACAACATCAAAAAACATGAATAACTTGGATTTAGCTATGAAAGTGATAGCAATAGCAGCTTTAAATGTGTTATTTTGACGGCGGCCTGTTTTTTTACCGTAAAGTGATCGCAGATTTCTTACCATTTTTCTTACTGTAACAGATGAGAAGGAGCAACACCACTTTGTAATCCCAACTATTCATAATTCTATTTAATCATATAATAATTCGTCCAATTTGATATGCATATGAAATATCACATCGAGTAGAAAATGGCACACTGTCACTTTAAGAAAAGCACAGACCGTTTATTCACATGAAACACATGAAAAAACTAAGGTACCGGTGACGGTACGAGCTGTTGTCTTGTTGAAGTGCGCGTTCTGTTCTGTCACCGTGAAGAAAACAGCAGAGGTCGGCTGAATCCTAGCGATGGATCCATCTTTACCTTTTCCACTTTGCTGGATAGTTGATTACTTTCGGAACGAGTCGTTGATTATAATCGAATAATCGCGATGCCGCCTGTCACAATTACACCAAATAAGACCTCTGCACCGCAGCTTCAGACCACACAGGAAGTCACTTTCAGCTGTCTTTAATTGGGCTTCCTATCCTCTGGAATAGTTTCCTCTGTTTGCTCTCCTCTTCCACTATGACACAGTGTGATGGACGTGCGGGGAGCTCATGTCTCCGACCGCCTGGTTAACAGTCAGCGTGCGTTCACTGACAGAGCAGAGTCTCTCCTCCGCGCTGATGAAATAAAAAACACTCGCTTGTCTGGAGGCGTTTTTCCGCAGTGTCTGTTTGAAGGCCTGCAGTGCTCCGTCCTTATAAAACCAGGTCAAAACACGTGAGGAGAGAGGAGCACAGCTCACAGCTACCTCCCGCTGGGTAGAGACAAGGAAACCAGAGATGGAGGGTCGGCGTACGGGACAAACAGGCAGAGAGCATGATGGGATTGAGCCCAAAGCTCCATAATGTGAACTCACACCTTCAGAGGAGTGTGAATGTGTTTTCACTTCTAAGGTGATTTATGGGAATGATTAGAGATAACTTATCGTGCATGATATTTACATCTCATGTTGGATGTTTGCATTTTCATCCCTTGCGGTGGGAGTGGATTTCATGTCACAGTGAGATTTATGCTCTTGTAATTTACTCGTGCCTGATCAAACGTGCTGGATCCGCTGGGACTGAAAAGCCTTTTTTTTTATTTTATTTTTTTATTTCACCTCAACATTTCTCCGCTTTCATTAAGGCAACGTGTCTTAGCGGAGGATAAAATACATCGTGTTCAACCAGAACCGAAATCAAAACATCATGCAACATTAGAGTGGAGACGAGGATGCTGGCATCTCTGTAATGAGCCTCACTCTCAGTTTCACGGTGAAGTGGGGAGGGGGGTTAGGATGTCCCCGTTATATGGGAGCTCTAATCATCTCCGTAATGAATCCGAGTGGGAACACGTGCGGAGTATGAATAATTCACCAGCAGCTCCCGGGCTGGCCTGTGCGTTTCATGTTCAGTGAAGGAACCTCTCTGTCACGGGGAAGCACAGGATGTCAGAGAGGCATCATGGTCAACGTGGATTAAAGGCCACAACAGGAAGTGGGCAGCGCAGAGACAGGAAGAGAGGAGGTGGTGCAGCAAAGGGAAGGTACTCCTCTTTGTGCAATTAGCATATCTATAACTACAAACTGCTGGCGTTTCAGAACACACTCGGGAGGACATCGCTTCCACAACAAAGATAGCTTTTGAGTTCCTTTAACCTACTTTCTACAAGCTGCGTTACAGTTTAGCTTTTTTACAGTTTACAGGCAGCTTCCCTGTCATATTCAAGTTAACGTTAGATTTCATGGTTTTCAGGTCATTTCTGTGCTAACTGGGCCGCTGAGATGTCAGTGGCATTTAGGAGAGATTTGGTGCTACTCACGTTGAAAAGCCTCTCAACGTGAAGCCGTTAGTTTAGTCAGATATAAATATGTTCACGGCTGCATCAGAACGTTTTTTAATGTGACATGTTGCCCTGACAGGCCTGTATTTTTACCTTGAAGTAGCAGAGAGAACGTTGTGGTGCTTTGTGGAGCTTTTATTGTGGCGGGTATAACTTCCGTCTTTGTGCTGTTAAAGTAATAGCACAGGGATCCATTAGGATCCATTAAAAGGCTTATGGACCTGGTAAGCGAGTGCCAAATATCTCCCAAATGCTGCAGCTTACATAAACACAAAGTTAGCGACCTAGTTTGGATGTGCAGGTCTGGAAAATCATGAAATATTGTAAAATCAATTAAATCCTCTAGCAAACGGGGACAAAACAGTGATCAAAGCAGCGTTTGAGACAGACATAATATAATCTGCGTGGATGTACAATCTGTGATTATGTAATCTAGGCCCACATCTTTGTCGCCATTTTCACACATTTGTTAACTTTCATCTGATGGTGAAATAAACACAGGAACTCCAGTTGTGGGAGAATAGAGTTTGAAATATTAATCAGACATTTGGATGGGAATTCCTGCTGAGGGAACCTTGTTGTTAAAAATGTATTTCCTTACATCTCCCAACATGGAAAATCCAAGATATTGAGCCAAAGTCTGATGCTTCATTGTGTTAAATCCGATCGCGTATGAAAAAATATCTCCCACGAGTTGAACCTAAGTGACTTCTGCATTATTCATCCGTTATATCCACCGCCATCAATAATGCAGAGGAGGCTGTTAACTATCCACACAAGAGGCCATGAAACCCCAATATTTAATAAAGAGGATTTTGAACATGTCACAGTTTCTTCTTCTCATAAACGTCCTTATTTGATGGACACCCGGGACAGAACAGCAAGAAATGGGCCAGAAGTGATCTATTCCTGTCGGCGCCGAATTTGGTGTCTTTGGCAGACGATCAAGTCGTTGACCTGCTGGTCCACTTTGAATGCGTCGGAGAAATGACAGTTGTTGGTTAAGAGGAGCCTTAACTGATGTACGTTTCATCCGGTGCGGCTGAAGGCTCCCTGGCCTGATGCTCACCAGCAAGGACACCAGACAGAGCCAGAGGAAAGGAAATAAGGCCTGTTTGTCTCCGATTTGGAGCGCCACTGCACTGAGACTAAAGTCAATCAATCAAACATTTTGGCTGATTCTTGAGACTCTTTTTCTTTTATCCAACATACAGCTTCTTCCATCTCAGGTTCATGTGTAGATGGAAGCCTGTGTTGATATTCTGGAATGGTTGATCTCTTCCAAACACAGCAAAATTCCTGAAACTGTTCCTTTGTGATGCTGTTCTCAGCCTTTACACTCCTGGGTCGCACACAAAGAGTTCATTCACGAAAGAATTGGACCGACGACCCGAGGAGAAAACATCAGCTTGAAAGGTCTGGAATTTTGATGAACTCCAAAAAATGAAATGAGCTGTTCAAGGCAAAATGAAACCTCGACTAATCTTCTGGGAACTCTGGAACTGATATGACCCTGCGCGCCCCCTGCAGCATAATCAACAAAAATGAATTCCAACTGGCAGGAGAGGGTTCCCAGAACTTGGCTCAGAACTAATCAATCACACAACAAAACCTTGAGCACACACACTGAAGAGGAGGAAAATCCCAGGCAAGCTCAGACGAAGAGGACCCACACACACACATGCATACGCACACACACGGCTGATGATCCCAGCTGACACGGCCTCTTTAAAGTTGTAAAATTATGATTAAAAAATGGCAACAGTGATGGCGATGAAGATGAAAGCTCGTTGTCTTGATCACCGTTGTCAGACGATTCTGTGCGAACAGAAAATAACAGCTCAGAATCTGTGAATAAAGGATCTTTTGTGCTCAGTATCTTTCTTTTTGGTGTCTTCCTCCTTCACTTCAGGAATTCTGTCCCCCGTTTTCCCGAGTTTCATCTCCCACTTCCATTAACATTTGCATAGTTAATGTGTTTGCGTGGCAGCTGGAGGGGTAAAAATGGCCGCCTGTAATGGATCAGCAGCAGCCTAAATGTCTTTGAGACATCCAAACCCCTACTGTGTAATCTAATTCTGCGCAGACCCCAGCCCTGTCTTTGTCCTCCATCTCATCCCCCCCATCAGTAAATCTGCTGTCTCCAACAATCAACAACCGTGTCTTTTATCCGGACGGAATCTCTTACAGTCAGGATAATATGCTTACACGCGTTTCGGCGGGTCACTCTGAGACACATACACGTGAACCATGCACACCAGAAGCATTGCGATAAAAAGATGTGAAAGCTTTGTAGAGGCACAGAGGTGAGCGATTATTCTCTGTGTGCTGACTGTGGGTCACCCTTTCACATCACACCATTCATTAGACGCAATTGCAATGATTAAAGGTTAAAAGTGCCATTTTTAATCAAAACCAGGGTGTCCTGGTGGCTACAACTTCTAAAGGTCTGGATTTAAATAAGGCAAACTACTACTACTTTTTTCACAGCTCTCTGATTTATGCAGAAAGAAACGCTGAGCCAAAAAGCATGACAGGATGACAACACATTATATTATTATATAATATTATATAATCAAATACAATGTTCTTATTTCCATTTACGGATCCATTTTGAAACATGTGGGATGTTTTCAATTCAATTACAATTACAATTCGCATTTAGCAGGCACTTTTATCCAATGCGACGTACATATGAGAATTATAACAACACAAGCGAAGATCTATGCGGTAAATACAACGACAATAAGCACCACAAGGCTCAGGTTCCGGTCCATGGGATCAAGTTGCTTGGAGGCAGTACTACATGGCAGGAGGCAAGACAAGGCAAGACAAAGTGCATATATGTATAAGTGCAGTTTATGTTGTGAGAAGGTGTTCCCTAAAGAGCTGGGTCTTTAGCCTTCTCTTGAAGATAGAGAGGGACTCTGCGGAGCGAATGGAATTTGGTAGCTCGTTCCGCCACCGAGGAACCACAGAGGAGAAGAGTCTTGATCGACATTGTAGGCCTTGGTGTGTTGGCAGCACCAGTCGTCGCTCTTTAGCAGAGTGAAGTGGGCGAGAGGGAGCATAGACCTGAATGAGGGAATTCAGGTAGGTGGGGTAGGTAGGTAGCATCAGGGGCTTTCAAGTGCAAAAAATACACTGATCAGCGTTTCCTTCCTATTGCTGCAGCTCCGCCATGCCCACTGGATGAAAACAGAGAGTTAAGTCCTCCTCCTTAAATAAATGCTCTGTTCTGATTGACCAGAAGAGACACGGCAGATGCAGGCCTTACACGTTGAAGGCACATACCAAAGCTCTCATTTCTTTACAAAGACATGAGGGAGAGATAACAAAAAGTCGAATACTTTTAGCTCTGAGAAGCAAATGAGGTCCATTTTGTGGTCCATACTGTGAACAACGTTCAGCGAGTCAAAATATCCAGAACTAATTAAAATATTCATATTAGTAATTATAATTAAAGTGATCATTCTTAAGTCTTCTTGTTTTACAAAACCTAATTTTGATGCCGTTTTTTTGCCACTCGCCTCATTTCGTCTGATCCATATAGAATTTTTCATAAATCATGTCTGACCTGACATTCCTAGGAAAATGATGATGACAGTCCAGGGTCACATGACAACGTGGTTGATGTTTTAATCAGGTAAGAGGAAGTGTGAGGAAGGCTACTCCAGCTGGGCGGTACTCGCTTTGGTTAAACAAAACAAAACGACAATGGCAAAAAACGCAAGCAAAGCTGTTTTGTCTGGTCTTGATCTACAGTTTAATAAAACTAAGCCATGTGGTTCAGGGGAAGGCATCAAGGTGCACAGAGAAAAAGATTTTGAACGGTGATGTGCGAACGCTTCCGACTCCCCCTCACCAATGGTTAAGGATGTACGATCTTATAATGTTCATTTTCTTGGGAACAGATGTAGATGCAGCAGCTGCATATTGTGTGGAATTATGGGAATTACTCACCAGCCCATTGTTATTATTCCTTACTACCATTAGATGGCAATCAGAAGAGGAAAAAAACACACAACTAACTATAATTATCCCTCTAAAACCAGGAGACAGGATGGACAAACTATGTTTTTAAAGTGATGCCATCATGAGCGTGTTTGGACCATAAGATCAAGACTAAAGGTGTGCAGCAGATTTCTTCCCTTCATTATTGAGGCTCATATATCTGCTGTATCAGACAGCTTCCCGCTGGTCTTTGTGTAAATGTCCTCAGCTTTGTGCACACAGCAGGAGTGAGTGTGGCTACAATGGATCCAGACTGACAGCGAATCCCATTCATCACAGTGGGCAGGAGAGAACGAGGAGCGAAGGACGGGGATCCCGCCTCGTGTCTGTCTTTTCGAGATCTCCCTTTCATTCCCACTGAGCTTTCACTGTTTCATCTCCAAAATCAATCAAGCAAAAGCATCTCATTGTGCTGCTGACGACTATGTCAGTACCAGGGATGAGACTGTTCACGTTGGTCTCAGCACCTGCTCTGTCTGTCCTCATTAATCCGGTTTTTGGGGCATCTTGGATGAATCCCTGTTCACTTTGTGTCAGAATTTGACATTCTTCTGCGGACGGTCTGTTTATCGCTGGGCTGCAAGGGTAACACATGAGCACAGCAAAGGGATACAAATTTCAAGACTCCTTTGGGTTAGGATCTTGTGAGATTTAAATTTCTTCACGCAGCAAAAAGGAGAAATTTTAATTTTCTGCTGTGATCTGTAGCTTATCACACCCATGTATCCTAGCGCAGCCTCTGACTAATTAATCGCCTTTAATTGCCACTAAATACACTGAGGCAACCGAGTGTGACCTAGATAATGTTTGGGGTCCTTCGTGACCCCTTGTGACATCTGTCAAGAGACAAAGGCCGCCGACTGCGAAGAGCTTTACACTTTGCTCTTCTTAACGTGATTTACAGGGATTAACAAAGACATTCTGTCATCACATAAAACCTTTTGACACAAGCCTGAAACGGCCCAAGACTGCAAACGAGGAAGTCCGGCGTGAGTCACACTACATGGGTCTTAAATCTCTGCTTGTCTTTTGTGACTGAAATTGACTTTGGAGACATGAAATTGATTACCATCACGGTTTGGACACGGTCACGCACGTCCAACAAGCCAGAGATGAGACACGGCCGATTACTGCATGTGAGACCTGCAGAGAAGCCGAGATGACACATGAGCAAATAACACAGGAGGAGCATGAAGACAGAGAGTGATGATCTGAAACCGTGTCCTTTTTATTACACACGGATGGAGCCGCAGTTACACACTGATCCAGAGTTATTCTCACACACACACACACACACACAGAGGGGAAACACTCCAAAGGCTCTGGGGTGGATTCCTCGAGGGTCTGATATCTTAGAGACCTCTGCTCTGCACAGAAATCACAAGGGCTCTGGTTGCTATGGCAGCAGCTGGTTTGACTCTTTCATCACCAAAGAGAGAACGTTCCACCATGATAGAAAGCGCACTACCCAACATGCACACAATGTAACAGCCATGAAGGAAATCCCTGTCGAGGTGGAATCAAACAGTCACAGATGAACAGGACAGACAATGGTGTCAGCTGCCAGTCCACAAGACGAAGACAAACACAGCTATCGACGTGTGTTTCAGCAAAAAAGAAAGAACTGGAATGGTGCATACCAATGCTGCAGACTTTTCTCTGCTAACAATCAAGTCCAATTCCATTTAATATCGACTGTTTTGACTTTCGTGAGACTAATTTTACTGAAAACTAAGAGATTTTTCCTTGTACTCTACCGGTCCTCCAGTCTGCAGCTCTACGCGAGATGTGGGAGGCACCAACTCTTCATCAAGCAAACATATCTAATACAGGTAAACAGGAAAAGCAGGGAAAGATGAAAAATACGGAATTGTCTGCAGAACCTCTGACCTAAACGGCGTTCAGAAGGTATGGATCAAAGTTTCAGGAGCGAATATATATCAGCTGTGCTTATTGATAATTCATCATCAGTTAGGCTGGGGGTCACAGACCAGTGTAAGCCAGAAAAACAAATGATTTATATCACTGTTGTACTAGAATACTAATATGATACACAAATTCTACCAAATTAAATCTGTATGTGAAATCTGGAGAGAAACCGCAGGCTGCCAATGAGGGTTCAGTGACATACAATAATCGGAAGAAACAGAGAAGCCTCTCATCTTTCCTCGACCAAGCTCGCATGAGGAATGCCCTGAATTTCTACAAGCTGCCCATCCTGAAGGCCAAATGTAGCTCCAAGCTCTCGGCCATCTGTTACGGCTCTACAGGCAGCAGCTTCAGATGACAGCTCAGAAATAAACAGGTGCCATGGAAACCAAGAACTGTGCATTTGGCTGGATATTTTCATTAATATTCCTGGTGCCACCAGTTGGTTTCTAAAAATACCCTGCACCTTTCCCCTGTTGGATCCAATAATGGAGAAGAGAAAAAAAAGTGAGTGATGTGAGTGATCTCTTCACCCCCCGTGTGATTTTTCCATCAATTTTACAATTGGCCATCTTCACTATCTTATTATCTGTGATTGGAGGGTTGAAAGAATGGCTGCACTGGGTGAGCTCAATCTTAATCCCACTGAAGCGCCTCTTCGTCCACAACAACTCAGATTCCAAAATAGCATCTTCACACACGCACACCAACTCCTACATCTGTGTTTTACTGCTGTCTCTTATTTAGGCATAGCAACAGCATGGACCATGTCTAATGACACAGCGGGAGGACTAACATACAGCCTGTTGGAGTCCTCTGAGCTCAGACAGACAAATGGACTGAATTCACGCAAAAAATGCGTTTTAGCTTGCAGGTTCATCATTTAAGGGCGGGCACAGAGTGTGTAATGTGACAGGTATAGGTTGGGGCTGATACTGCTTTTCCACTGGTGGACAGAATTTCAATAAGAGCTGCCTCTTGACAGCTTTGCGCACCAGTGCTGCTGGAATCCCCTATTTGGTGATGCGCACATTTCTCCCCGAATATCTCATGCATGGGTTGACATGACAGCAAAGTGCGGTATACTTGTTGCTTAGCAGAAGGCAACAGATCACAGAAACGATAGTGTGCGCACCGAGTGCGTTTGGCTGCACAGATCAACACAGATTTCCTTGGCATTTAATCATTTTACGCACGTACCTTGTGCAGTTTCCACATTGCGCCCAGAGCTTTGACTTCGTGCGTGCCGTGTTTGCCTTCTTCCAAACACTGGTAGCACACAGGCATCTTGCACTGAACGCAGTACATGCTTAGATTCTCAAGTTCGTGCTCGGTGCAGGTGGAAATCTTACGGGGGCTTGCGCGCCGGCTTATCCGCCCCTGCGCCGGAGGAACCAGGCGATGTTTGGCGAGGGGACCGCGGGGAGGATGGCACCTTAGGCGGCACGGGTCGCAGTAAAAGACGTCGCACTGCTCGCACATCACGGTGGCCTCCTTCGGACTCTTTTCGCAAAGCTGGCATTTGAGGGCGGCCGCTTTGCTCTGCTGGTACCTGTCAACGACACCTTCCAGCACCCGGTTTTTGGGGAAACCGCGGAGCCCCCGGTCGTCCAGGATAAGGCTGCGGTGACACTGCGGGCAAGTGATGCAGGAGTTGCGGGGAATCGGGGGCAAAGAGCCGGGCTGCGGTAGAAGATGCTGCGGAGGAGGAGGCTGGGGGACTGTAGGGGGGAAAACCCGCACCCCGTTAGGCGATTTTTGGCAAGGGGTGGTCGGCGCACTAACGAAGCCCCCGTACGAGCCGTAACCACTGTCCGCTTCACTGTATAAACTCATTTTATCCAAATCCAGGTAGTCATAGTCGGAGACCCCGGAACCAGAGGCTCGACTGCTCTGTGGAGATTCGGCTTCGGGGGTCTGGACGAGGATATTCCGCGCACAAGCCAGGCAAATGTTGTGGGAGCACGGCAGGATGATGGGCTCCCGGTAAAAAGAACCGCAGACGGGACATTTTAACTCTTCCTCCATTTCATCCATGGCTGCTGGGGATGTGAAATTCCTCTGTGACGTGTATGTCCGATCGTGAATCTTCCCTGTACGAGTTCTATGCCGCTCCAGGCGCGTCTGCTTGCTGAAAGCACTGCAAACGCAACCTTGACCAGAGGAGAGGCGTCAGTGAAGGAGGGACGGCCGCTAATTGGCCACGCCCTCAACCAATAGACACACGGCACCGGCTCATTCCAGGTTCCTATTGGATTACTCGGCTGTCAGTGACTGAGGGAGCGACGGTCTGATAATGAGCGAGCGAAATCTGACCACGTGATCCACGAAGCTATCAGAGTTTCCGAACTTTTCCGAACAACATTAACTTTACGGCCATTTTTTTTTTTTTTTATTCACCGGAAGCGGAAAAAGCGATTGAGATTAGGCTTCAGTTACTCACGGTATAAAATAGGTAAACACCCTTGGTAAAGCACAGACAGAGCAGTTATTAGAATCAAATAAAGACGTGTTGTTGGAATGTATCGGTTATAGAGAATTTAAAAAAAATCATTCAGCAGTAACAATTAGCGATACGCTAAACAATCTATCACCAGACGTTCTCCTCTGTAAACCAGAAAGGACTGCATGTCAACACCTTGCTTAGCGGAGAGAACGTAGGTTTTGCTGAGTGCCAGATTCTGATCCCCTCACCTGTCCAGCAGGTGGCAGTAATGCGCCAATAGGCTGGTTTGAATATTAATAATAAACAAGAAGCAGTAGTAATAGCAGCACTGCTTATTAAAGTTGTTTTGATTTATTTTAATGTTTATGTGGGCTCCTCATGCAATAAATGGCTTCAAGGATGACAAACAAGATTACTTCATGCATTGTATTAGTTGGAGGTTTTTGCTCGTTTAAAATGACACGTAATGATTTGTCTACGTTGTTTACTTTTTAGCTCCAAAACAACTTATTGTAAACATACCAACGAGGGTTAATGTTACACTCTGGGTTTCATTTCATAATTTTCAGGGACCGTGGCACTGTAAAATATAAAGATGTCATATTTCCTTGTTGGTTGTTACTTTTATCTATTCAGATCATGACAGCCGTTGCCTTTGCGGGTAAATATTTGTATTCTTAGGGGACAGGCAAACACAAGATACAATCAAACGTCAAATACATTTGACAGTATCATTAAAGTCGTCCTTGGACTTGATTTTGGCTTAAAGCCGTTTTGAATGACTTAATTGTTTGTTTGGGCTGACCGTACAAGCTGCTCCTGCCAAATCACGCTGTCTTGCCAGTGTGATTGTTTGTTCTTGGAGTCGCTCCCTTATGAGCCTTGACAACGGACTGAGTCTGGGCACTGATGGGACACAGATCTCGACTGTTCTGACTCTTCAGAATAAGTGCTCAAACAAAATCATGGGGAAAATCAGGAACCAACTCTTTCATCTGATCTGGATAACTTTGACAAGAAGTTCTTGAACAACTCAGAATCAATGATTAGTGATTGGTTTCTAGCCATTTGACATCAGACACAATATTAATAAATTCAATGTCAATTAAAATTGATCAAGGACAAAATTTAGAATTTGGAAACGAAGCGGCACCTTGTGAGATAAATTAAAGCAGCAGTTCTCTAGGGTCATCCTTAAAAAATGGAGTTCTTTCAATGTTGAATCCAAAGCTCTCCATTCTATAATCAAATACAACCCCATCATAGTTTAGTTTTCCATAAGGATTTTATAAGGAAATGAAATGAAATAATCCACTTCACGCGATAATCCCATTAATGCAATGTTTGTCAGACATAAAGAGGGCACCATAAACGCCACTCAAAGAGATTTGCATATTTTATATAGCAATTTAAGATGTGTGTGGACATCTCTGGGTATTCACATATCCATCCATCCATCCATTCATCATCCATCCGTCCACTCATCTATCCATCCATCATCTATCCACCCACCCATTCACCTATCCACCATCCACCCAGCCATCCACCCACCCATTCACCCATCCACCATCCACCCACCCATCCATCCAATCCATCCATCCATCATCCATTCACCCATCCATCCATCCATCCATCCATCCATCCATCCATCCATCCATCATCCATCCATCCATCTATCTATCCATCCATCCATCCACCCATCCATCCATCCATCCATCCTTGCATTCATCCAGTCAGATGAAGATATGAAATGGTCGCTGATCTGAAGCCATCTGTGCTTTAGACTTAGAGGATAAAATCAAATCAAATGGCGTCTTTATCCATATTTTCCAGGATT
>OMNV01000644.1:228021-249989 GCA_900303265.1 Brotula barbata
TCTGCTCATTTCTGCTTTGTTATGTGGTTGCAGAGGCGGCGTTCCACTCACAAAACTTTCTACTGACATAATTAGTACGTCTATGATCTACAGGAATTGGACGGCTTACTTAACACATACGCCATCATTCAGTTTACCGAGAGTCACATTTATTTGAAGATGCACATTTACGTCACAACAGAATGAGGTGTGTATTTCAAAATAGGCTTATCTCCATTTAAAAAAGGGGATTTTTTTAACCTTTACGTTCCACTAAAGCCAGGCAGGTCATTACGTATTTAAGTATTTTTGGGATTGATGAGTGTATGCGTGTGTGTGTGAGTGATACACCACTCAGTACTACCCACTTGTTGCTATTCAGGCTGTTTCCTCACGCCTTGCCTGTCCTGTCCTCCCACTGCTTCCGACAATCCTTCCCTTTCAGACCCCAGCAAAGTCCTGTGAGAGCATCATCCATCAGTGAGTCATGAAGGTCCATACATAGGCATCAGACATGGTTGGAAAAGAGGAAATTTGTCTTATCTAAGATTCCTTTTCTGGTTTTGGTTGAATATGAGCACAACCAGTGGTACTTTCACAATATGGGAGTAGAAACAATGTAAGTTGTAAGGAAAGGTGGAGACATACATTCCAACCAGCAGGGGGTGATAAAGGACCGAAGGCATTAGTCGTTTAGAAATCAGTCAGTTATTATACAGTAGATGCTTGATGTATACTCTCCATTCATCCAGTTCTACTATACCAACAATGAAACTAAACCAAAAAAGTAACTTAATGTGTGATTGAATGGACATAGAATACAGAATAAAACATGATTTCATCAATTTCACACTCGATAATTATATGAAGAAAAGAAAGTAAATTAGATGCTAAAATGAGGTGAGTCCAACCTCAGGTCACATATAAATTATAACACTACATAGCAGATTCAACTATATCATTAATTATTGGTTGTTGTTTTTTTGGGGGTTGGGGGTGTGTGTAGAAATTAAAATCTTGAGAATTCCCAAAAAGTCCAGAAACCTTTATTTTCTGAACTCTAAGTGAAAAAATATGTTACTTCACTAGGCCTATTGCCACTTGTTCTAAACACAAACAGACTTATTAATTCCAGAGAGATGTCATTAGAAAACTGAATCACTGCACTGGTCACTGTTTACCACTGGCCATTTTTATTCTATTTTTCTTACTTTATACTGCTAAGAAGTCATCCTGCTCGTATTAGTTGTGTTGATCTGTATGGCAACAATGGCAACAATGAGCCTGAGCAACAAATGATGTATTCCTTCTAAGTAAACTACACACTAAGCAAAGCTGTGAAGTAGAATAGACTCTGTTCCCCTGTGTGTATCAATTAAAGACAAAGAAAAAAAGACTTATTGATGTGGCTCCTTTTTTGTCATTCACTTTATCTTACATAATATATTTGCCTGTTTCTAGGTTAGTAGGGTGAGTCATCCACAAATTTTAGTCTGGTGAAGCACAGCCTGTGTGGACAGATCCACACATAAATATAACCAAACAAATAATCTGTGCCAGAATGAGCGGAGGAGCAGGAGGGCGCTTAAACCAAAAGACAACAAACCAGAAAAAGAAACACAGAAACACAAGGCAGTGTGTGAATGTGTCTCTCCATAACGCTAAAATCCAAAAGCCTTTCAACTCTATGAGCAGTCTTCTCTTTTTTATAGATGTCACACCATGCTATTTGTTTCACTCGCACCTCTAGCATTTACCTGCAGAAATGACAGCTGATCTGTGATATCGACTGAGGGGGCGTCAACGTTAATATGTGCACGTGTGATTGTTAATGGCACCCTCAGAGGTTTGAGTGTTAACGCATGCATACTAGGTTTTGGTGAACGCTATGGAGTCTGTTTTTTCCAATTTTCAAAACAGAAATCACTGCATCATCCATTGGTAAACCAAAAAAAAACCAGAACAGATTCACATCATTAAAAAGTGTGTGTCTCTCCACCTTACAGGCACCAGTTGCAATTACCGTCGATTGTATGTGTAACATGGGGCCCCGGGGGATGACACTTTGCAATAAAAACAACCTATTTTTACTGTTTTATTAACTGATGAGTTTGAGAGAGGAGCAGCAAGGAACCCGTTCAACCATCTGTGAGGATAAATGCACTGACTGGCCACTTGATCCTATATGCAAATCTGTAAACATATTGTGATATGGAGCATCTTGTAACAAGCAAACATTTTTTGATGATGATGAACTTGTGTTTTTCCCCTATCAGTGACCAAATGGAGTAGATAATACAAGCTGATTGATTTGTGTTTTGAGCCAACTACCAGCTGTAGTTCCATTGGTACCCAGTTCTGTCATGCACTCTGACACATCAATATCTTCAGGAGGAAGCGAGTATCAGAGTGATTTGGTCTGATATTTTCCTAAAAGACGCTAAACAGTCAGGCAGTGCTGTCTGACACATTTACAGCTTCATAAATAGACGTCTCAGACTGCAGACTATCACGCTTTAAACTAAACTCCAGCATGCAAAATCCCTGCAAACTCATTCCTGCTGCTTTGCAAAAACCAAACAAAATATGCAAACAAATGCACTACTTGGATTTTTTTTTTTCATTAAATAGACACCACTGACGATGTTATTTTGAATGTGGCCTCATTTTCTCTCGACTTGGCTTTTCTCAGTAGTTGCATTGGTTCTCTGCTCCTAGTCTGTAACAATAATAAACTCCGATCATCCAGGTACGCAGAATGGAATGAGGGTGTATGTGGTGCTCTGACTGAAGCTGTATGATTCAGCAAAGTGTGAATTAACAACATGGGTTGGTTTTGAATGATTGACTTATGTACGTTCACAATGGCAGTGCAAGCCTTTAAGTGCTCATCAAGATTAGGAGTCTTAATGCTGCTGATGCCTCTGGCCGTCGGGGCTTCTTGTGTGTCTGCTGTGTGCTATAAGTCTCTATAAGCTGAGCTCAGCAGAACAAGTTGTGCTCCCCGACCCAGTGACCCACTGTCCGACTGATCCACATTTAAACACACCTCCTTCTCCCTCAGTTATTCTCACCACATAGTGTGATAAACATCATACCTAAAAAATGTTGTGATTCATGTACAATATTCATATTAATGCATCAATAATTTAACAGGTGAACGTCTTTATAAAGAGTACTTTGGATGTTTGCATTGATTTGTACTGCTTACTCCAATACTTATTTAGTTCTACGTACTAAGCAGAATTTAACATGCAAATAATGATGACTTCAGTGGATACTAGTCATTTTGTGCAGGTACAGATGAAAGACATATATGGGAAATATTCAGATGCAAAATCCCAAACACAAAAATATGTAAGCAGAAAAAAAAATGCATCAAAACAAAATCTCTCGTCCATGAGATTCAGGGACATAAATTAATATGTGCCATAAACCAGCTCTGCATTTAAGTTGCATGTCCCACCATGAGCAGGTGTATCTGATGCTGCTAAAAAGATTAAAGTAAACCTGTTACCAAAATTAAATTTAACTCTGATTGGTGCTCAGCTCAAGACTGCCAGCAAATCTTTCTGCGTCTAAGATCATGTTTGCAACTGGGTAAAACAAAATCTATTTCAGGTGTCTTCCTGTATCCTGCTGTCTTCCTGGGAGGCTAGAAGTGCCATATAAATTTATTCCACAATATATGCTGCAATGGAGCGTGCTCCATTTTGTATAGTTCTTTAACTCTGGGAATTTTGGCCGTAGGAGCAACGTTGTACCATGTATAATCTAAACAAATCTATCCTATTTATTTTTCATTTATGTGTGGTAGTTGCTCTGATTGTATAAATGTGAATTTTAAACTTTGAGAGACCTGTAAACTTCATACATTATTGCTGTGGCAATGTGGTCACAGATTGCTTCATGAGTGAAGAGTATTTGCTATCTACGTGCAAATCAGAGGAGGAAGAAACGAGTGTAGCAGTATAATTATAATTAACGGATACCATCAAAAATCAAACAACCAGTCTGGCAGTAGGGAACACATAGCAGCCTAGAAGCTCCTTTGGATGCCTGATGGAGGAGAAGGACTCATTAATCAATGGCCGCAGGGCTGAGGAGCAGGTAAAAGATGTTTTCTTAGTGAAGCTGTTAAGTGGCCGATAAAATCCCTAATTCAATAAAAAATAAAACTGAGAAATGTTTTCACAGGTTTAAACAGCACAAGGTTACACTCACGAATGAAGTTTACCATGGTAACGTAAATAATGCTGTAATTATAATAATAACAGCTGGATTGTAACTGTGCTGGCAGATGACTGTAGCGCAAGCAGTTGGCAGTGGACGTCTCTGGAGAATATATGAACCAGAGGAATGCTCATTATGAGTATAAATAAGATGTATGTGAGTACATGGGACAACACCTCTGATCTCACAGGTAATTAGGATCAGAGTTGCTCTAGCGCATCCAGATGTTGGTGGGAAACTTGAACAGCTGCTATTCAGCTATAATTAACACGTTAAGCTCTAACGCTCTACGGTATCTCTGGTCTTCCTCATCCTTCATCCTCTCCATCACTTGGCTCCTCCCACCTGATTCATACACAAAATCTTATTCATTCACTCCTTCATTGGACGGGGGCGGGGTCAAAACATGATCAGCCATCTCTGCTAAAGGTTGGTGACAATTTGGTGAAAATGGAAGAGTCAGATTTTGGACAATAAAGAAATTTGTGACATGGTGGCTCACTAATGGCAGCATGACCAGAAGCACAAGACAGTTAAATACAGATAGACTGGATGACTATCAATTACTAATAATGATAATAGATTACAATGGGAAATTTTAAACAAACAAAACAAATTGAAAGTAATCACCTGTTGTTATTGAACCGCACAGTACTGGATATATATAGTATACATAAACATGAATATTGTATTGTAATATTGTAAAAAAATGTCATTACTTGGTTATACAGAAAGAAAAAAAGATAGAATTGCTGTGTTTCAAGACAAACAGAATTTCTGAGTATTTCAACTGTTGTATGCTATGTGAGTTAAAATGAAAGAAATGAAAATGCGTGTGAAATTAGTGTGTTTGAGGATAGAAAGAATGGGAAAATGCAATGTGTAGAGTGTTGTGTTATACAGATGCTCTTTGAGTGGCACATTAGTGATATGTGTACATGGTCGGCTTCTCTCTCCTCCACACTCCCACGCTGTGCCACTTCTCGCTCATCACCCTTGAAACCTTGAATTACTGGAATCCATCAGCTGTCACGTGGATGCTAACAGTCCTTGAGAGCCGTATGATAATATTTAGGCACAAAAGGTAGTAATGTCTGCCACTGATGGCAAATCCATCATCCATGTGGAGATAAAGTGACAGGATTGAATGCAAAAGTTTGGCCTCTGTAAATCTTTGGCTCCAAGGTGATAGTGAATGATTTGGTGCATTTGATTATTTTGATGCACTTCATTCAAAAGAAAAAAATTCTTAACTTCACTGAATTTACAAATAAGTCAGGAGAAACTTAGTCATACATTTTTATAGGATCTCAGTGTAGGACCATGTTGGAAGGAAGAGTCATATTTATTTGTTTTTATTTGTTTCTTTTGTTAAAATTTACCCATAGTAATCAGTTAATATTATTGATAATTGATAGTCATCCAGTCATTCATTTAAATACTACAGACTGATGCAGTTGCAGGTTGCATCGATGAATTGTTGTCGTCCATCCATCCATCCATCTATGTATCTATCTATCTATCTGTGCAAAACACTGCACATTTTTGAGGATATGACTTTGCAGTACACACGTTAAAAAGATAAACAATGACATGTTTGTGGATTGTGAAATAATATAGTATGGTGTACTATGATAATGTATGGTACAGTATGATGTACTATGATAATATATGGTACAATATGGTGTACTATGATAATGTATGGTATAGTATGGTGCACTAAATTGTGATCTGTGTTAAGTGATATGTAATCAGGGTCAGAATTCATTTGAAGTAAGGACACCTAATTGTCATTGGATCATCGTGCAAGATTAGTGAGAGATCAGTGTTAAAAAATAAATACATGTCGGAGGTAGACATCTTTGTGTGTGGAACGGATAAATGATATATTTATCACACATTTAGGCCTAAATAATCTTACACACACACACACACACACACATACACAGACAGACAGAGAGAGCGCTACCTCCACAGCTACAGTGCATCTGCATTCTCGCCTATTTTGTGGACAACACCACCCCCTGTTGATATTATACGGAATTACACACGATGTATCGCTTGTTAATTTAGCAATATTGGGACTATCACCGAACAAAAGGTGTTTTATTTTGGCTTCCTTCGATGTGATAACAAAGAAATGATGACCTACAGAATAAAGCATTTAATAAATCACTCATGTCAGTCTTCTGTCTACGTCAGTGAGACGTTATGGCGTACAACGGAAGTAAGCGCGCTCTCTCAAATGGATGTAGACACCATAGACATGGCGTGTGTCTTTGCGGACAGAACAGTCAAAACAATGCTTTCTTTACACACAAAACTTCCCTCGTGGATATACGGTTTAGTCCTGCTGATGTGTTTAACGCCTCAACCAGTGTCGGCCAAGCAGGACAGCCTGAAAGAAGTGACGGACGGGAACTGGGAGGAGATCCTAACCGGAGAATGGATGATTAAGTTGTCAGTGCCACGCTAATGCTAAAAGCTAACAGGCTAGTTAGCTTGTCAGTCAATATCGTGCAGTTAATTCAGACATTTTCCTGCGTTTTTACCATTTGTCTGCACCTTTTAACATGTTATCTAATCGTTATTGTAGTCTGTCTATCGCCATATTGTTCGGCCTGTTAGCAATAAGTGGCTAGGTTAGGCTAGGTTTGCCAACGCTAACCAGCTTATCATAGAATTATGCTAGCCAACTGCCAAAATCCCGGCTAATCAAGTACACTAATAGTCACTTTAGTGCTGTTATCCTGTTTAAGTCAGCTCATTAGTTGTGCTTAGCTACATGTTTATTACCGTAATGTTATTCTGGAGTTTCTCTGAGGCTTTTCATTTTGAAACTTGACGCCCCCAGCTATGCACCGTGGTGTCCAGCATGCCAGCAGCTTCAGCCGGCGTGGAAGGAGTTTGCCGACTGGGGGGAGGACATGGGGGTCAACATAGCCAAGGTGGACGTGACAGAACAGCCTGGTAGGCCCGAGTGACCTTCCGCAGTAGTTAGATAGACTGAGATGCCGTACCCTAACAAGCCAATACTTCCAAGACACAAGCAGTCCTGACAGGGATGGACAGATAAATCATTATAGATTTCTGGAGATGGACAGGTGTTCATTCAGCATTAGTAAATATCCTCTTAAAAGTCTGAATATCAGTGCTGGCCAGGTTCAATTTGTGACCATGAGCAAGCGTATTTTCAGAAATTCTGAAAATATGCAAACTTTAACATGTTTAACAAGCTTAAATTTAAATGAATAAGAATGAAATGAGAATATACATCAAAGATGAAAACTGCCTGAGTGAAAAGGAACAGTGATTTCATGCAATATGTTTGTTTGTTTAATATTGCTAGAAATTACACCCATGGAAACGAAACTGGAGATGAGTCACTGCCCCAGATTAGACAGGTTGACGATAATGTGATATTTACTGCAGGTCTGCCATATTTTTGTGTTATTTTGTCCACCCCTGTATTGCACACTAATGTCTGTTGGTACAGTGTAGCTGCAATAAATAATCCCGTCACCTGTCACCCTCCTGAACACTAACATTAACTCATGTCTCCTCCCTCTGAAAGGTCTGAGTGGTCGATTCATCATCACTTCTCTTCCTACCATTTACCAGTAAGTTCTCTGGTATCCTTTGGTTATTTGCTTCCTTCTTGCGAGAATGTTCAACTTCTATTTGTACTCTCTTTTGAGAACAAGTAAGGTGTCTAACATTCTAGGTTGTTGGCATTATAAATTATTTGATTGAATTCCAAGTATTCAGGGATTTTGAGGCTCCTAAATCCTAACATTGCGGCCACTGGTTTTGCAAAATGCATATCATATCTTGTATTAGATTATTGTTGATGTAAGCCTCTGGGGAATAAATATAATTGAGAGTCCCCAAAACTAAACAGTGTGTGTGTCCATGTGTGTTTCAGCTGTAAGGACGGTGTGTTCCGCAAATACCAAGGAGCTCGCACCAAAGATGACTTCCTCAGCTTCATTGATGAGCAGAAATGGACAGCGATAGAACCAGTATCCTCTTGGTTTGGACCTTCTTCATTCCTGTGAGTTCACGTATTAACACCTACTGCATACAGGGTGAAGATGAGTTCACACAGGACTGGAAATAATATTTATCATTTATCACAGTGTTTTTTATTACTTTTTGAAAGACTAATTGGAGATACTAAATTGGAAATATCAGAAATAAACAGAGTGCAAATGTGTAAAACTTAATGATAGTCCTGCTGACACAAATAAATATAGTGGGGAGTTCTTCAGAGACGGCTAAAGAGACTATATCTCTAAAAGAAGGCACGCAAAAGCATTCAGATCTAACAGCCTCATATTTAAAATGTAATTGAAATTCACAAGTAAGTGAGTGAGAAACAATAAAAAGAGCTGAGGTACATATTTGAGGAAATCCTGTAACAGCCTTATGGTGTTGGTGTTGGCACCTGATTAGGAAAATATAAGGAGAGTTTCCAGTTATGTGGAACTGTGGTCAGCATTAAGGGTAGAGTTGAGCTCTTGGCCAAACCTTTTGTAAAGGTGCAATGTTTAGATACATGAAAAACCAGTAGGTGGCGATAAAAGACCAATAAGCCAACGATACTAAGAAATTAAAAACGTTACTTTTTAAATACAGGCTTTTCTTGAAGTTTACATCCTGACAAAACCCTTTTA
Source organism: Brotula barbata (assembly GCA_900303265.1). NCBI lineage: Eukaryota > Metazoa > Chordata > Actinopteri > Ophidiiformes > Ophidiidae > Brotula > Brotula barbata. Next base: position 236,910 of record OMNV01000644.1, read on the forward strand.
AGTGACATTGTCTTTTCCTCTTTGGCAGAATGAATTCAATGTCTGCTTTGTTCAAGCTCTCAATGTTTATACGGGTAAGTAAGGATTCCACTTTTGGACTTGATGACTGGCTCGAAGTCTTTATGCCTTCATCAGCCACAATTGTCAGATGCATTGGTCTCTCCACATAGTGTAATTGTACACTCATATGTAAGTACAGTGGGTGTGCTAACACTTTAAATGAGTCAAGTACACAATAAAGATGAATACGTGACAGGTACACTTGTCAGAATAAAACATAACTGGAGATGTCACAACATGCAGACATTACAGAACAGAAGACATAAGTGATGGTGGCTCTGTGGGAAGAGCCTGAGACATTCAAATGAACACGTACATTTTAGGTACTTGACGTGTGTAATTTATTTTGGTAATGTATCAATGTAATGTGTATGTGTATAATGTACATAATGTCGTTGGCAGGTCAGGTTGTACGTTTCATACATTGTAGAGTAAAATGGAAATGCTGTTGGTATCATTGTTGTGATGTTTTTACATTTACATCCACGATTAAAAATTTCTTTTCCAGCGTTGTCATAACTACATGACAGAGCACCTGGGGATTCCCAACTGGGGATCGTACGTCATCTTTGGCCTAGTCACTCTGTTCTCTGGCCTCGCACTGGGACTGGTGAGTTATTTCAATACACTGATTATATGATTCTACATTGAATATACTAAGAATGTGTGTTAAGTGTAGACATGCAAACCCACCAAATTAACTTAGAGCTGTTGATTCTTGTTTTTCTAGCTATTGGTGTTCATCGCAGATTTTGTGTTCCCTTCACGCCGATTTTCTTCTCCCAATTACTACCAGCGTGAGTTTCACATTTTATGTCTATTTATATAAATGTTTGGACACTAACAAGGTTATTGTTATTTTTGCTACATAACTCTTTGTAGTTGGAACTCAAAATGCAGATATTTAGATTTAATTTGAGTGGATTTAATTATGAAGTCCACCAAAAGTCAGTCAGCTGTTCCATGGTCAGGTCTGAGTTTCTTCCTCATTATCTCATGTAAGAGTAAGCAGGTAGAAGGTCAGGTAGAGTTCATTTCAAGTGTGGCATTTGTATTTGGAATCTGTATATCTGGAAAGAGCTGTCACTGTCAGGTGAAGCAAGAGTGAAAATCAAAACAAACACAGGACAGAGACAGCAAAAAGATGAGGTTTGGCCACATCAACTCTTTGTTTCACAGTGTAGATGGACAGTGTAGGAAGTGAACACAGCTGCAGTAAAGGGCAGGCAGAGAATCATCATTAAAAAATCCCAGCATCTAGTGATGTCTTTGGGTTCTAGACTTCAGTCTTTCATTGATTTACAAATTTGCAAAGGATTTGCAAGCCCGAATTAAAAAAGCAAATTTAATTAATGATTATGTTAGAAAGTCTACAGTGAAAAAACTGAAAGTCTTCACTTAAAGCTCATATTCATGATTGAATTTCATTTCCAATATGCTGTGGTGTAATGCTACGCTCACTCTGCAGAGAAACACTCGATGGAGCAGTCTAGGTTAATGCAGGAAGATGAGCATGAAGCAGATGCTGAGGAAGACGACGACGATGACGACGACGATGAGGAGGAGGATGGGGACCAGGATGACGTGTGGAGGAGAAGGAGGAGGAGGAGAGGGACTCCGGAGGGCCGACCAGAATCCAAAGGACAGGGTTTCCCAGATGAAGCTCTGAGGAAGAGGGTGGTAGGTAACCGTGAGGAAGAGGAGGACACCTAGAGCCTTTTGGGGACTGCAGATGGCCCCTTCACCTTTGAGATAAATGCAGTGGAGTCAGTGGAGTCGGACGAGCCTTGGTCCTGAGCAGCCGTGTTTACAACCCTCTCCTGGGCACCCCGGCAACACCTTGCTTCTTTTCTTTTCGTTCCCTCTCTCCTCCTTTTTAACTGGAGCAGTTTGGACTCTCAGCACTGCTATCTCCACCTGACCTGCAGGCCCGACCTTTCGACACACACTCCTGATGCCTGTTTCACTCTTAGAAACACATGGCTTAGCTGAGGTTTGCGTGTGAAGTGCGGTAGAGCTGATTTTTGGAATGTTGTTCATGCTATGCATCATTTTTTATTAGTGTGTCGTATGTTTACCTGAATTATTACACAAGGCTTGCGTTCGACTTTCATGTTGTTTTATGTTTCATGTTATTCATTAATTAATGTATAAAATCTGGTTATTTTATGTCTCATACATCCCTCCCATCATGAAAGTTCAACCCACCATCACCAAATTGCATACACACTATTCCACAGTCATTGTAAATTGGAGATCAGGGCGATATCTACTTGCTCCGATGCGGGACAAAGAGTTCTCAACTCAGATAATTTTCTACTCTGTCTGCATGCATTGGCACACCTGCATATGATTTAGTGGGGCGTGTTCGGGGCAGGAACCTTTCTTATGTTGTGCAGAACCCATTGGCCCCGATTGAACTGCACTGCCTGCAAAGATGCATCCCAACTGTTGGTCTCTACCAATGAAAGGCCTGGTGAATGTAATTAGATTGTGTTGGAGAAACAGCCATTGTATAAAGTGTCAACAAAACTGATGATCAAACAATGGGTTTTTTTCTTATGTTTACTTATTATTCTAATTATTAAAGGAAGATTACTTAATGAAAACAGTTTTGTCAGCCTTTACATTGGTCTACAATATACATGGTGAAAGATTTCAACAGAGGAGCTATTTTGGAACTGGGAAGGAAATCCATGGAGGCCTATTCCCACAGGGATAGAAAAAAAAATGTAAAATTTGACTTTGGGAAGTCATGAATTATGAGATCCCGTATCGATGTGTCCACACATTCATTCCTCAGTGCTGAAATCCCCTTCCAACGTATCTTAACAGCAAGCACGTGAAGTATTTCATCGGCTGTAAAACCATGTTTGAAATAGTCCCCATTGTGTTGACAACTCATTTTCTGGTCTAGTTTGTGGAATAATGTAGAGTTTAGTGCATCGCACGCTCAACACAAAGCCGAAATTATGAGTTTTTATTTCATGATTGAGATTCTTAGACACTTTTCTTATTGCCGTACTGGCGAAAATCGGCTTCCCTACATATCAGTTGTGATGGTTTCTTAGTTATCAATGATAATCTATAGACTAGTTACCAGACATTTCCTTTAGATGGTCACGAGCTATATACATTTTTTTGTAAACATATATTGTGATACTCCGTTTATCAGTTGTGAGAAGGCCCAGCTTCCATGATATTTACTTTTATCCAGGTCACCCAGTAGAAGTGATGTAGTCTTCTGCTTGGCCTCTACAGTGAAAAACAGAATTTCCTCATTTTAATAGTACCCCTATGCTCTGGCATAAACAACATGCTCCACTCCTAGTGTCTTTCATCATGTTTTGAAGTGAGAAACATTCTTACCTGATGAATCATTTCCTCATTCTTGAGCGCAGTTATAAGTTGTTTGTTCTTCTTTTTGGGAATTATTTCAATGTCTTCCTTGTTCAAGCTCTGACGTTTATATCTGATTATGGTAAGATTTCATTTTTTGACTCTGTGACTGACTGCATGTAATTGTTATTTTGTAGGATCAGAAGGAAACTGATAATCTGAGCAAATTGTAATCTTCATTTGTTTTTTACAAGTATTTTTTCTTTGATAATCCACAGTTAAACACCACTAGGGTTGTTCTTCAATAACTGCTGTTTTAAGTGCATCATCACCTCAGTAAAATAAAAAAATATTGCCTCATGAATTCATCTATTGAGAACATAACTACCACTTTTTTTTCCAGCCTCTATCCATTTCACTCTTGTAAAACAAAATGGAATGACGCACTCCACCGCCTGGTTTTGGAGAGGCTCATGATGACTTGTGCAAAATTTGTTTTTGTTTTTTCTTTATGCTGCTTTTATTCCAAATATCTAATTGCTCCTTTTGGTGATGGTCGAAAAATAATTTTTACCAACAGCTTGTAGCATTCGCACTTCTTTGGTGCAGAATTCTGAGACAGATGTTCTCCTCTTTGTGTTTTATTCCAATAAAGATGAACTGTCAAAACCATCTCAGTTTGCCTCTGCAATATTAGGATCGTATAAAAATAATCAAATTAACCTTGTGCGTGTACATCATCTCCCACTTTAAAAAGGTTTGCACTGCTGAAGTGTCCTGGAGCAAAATGGAAGGCCCCAGTTCCACGTTATCTACCAGCAATATGAAGTACATATTTGTTACTCGCTTCATAAGAATCAGAGCATACACTAAGTGTGCTGGCAAACATGATTGCAACCTTGGAAAGCTACAGCCTCTTTTAAAATTCAGAAATTTAATAACCATGCAAAATATTTGAGAGAGAAGTTTATCCTACAATGTGTTGTAATTAGTCTAAGTTCTCAGTGCCCTCTGCATTACACAGTGGGACTGCAGGGTCCAGTAATAAAATTCAAGCAAACTTTGTTGTTGCGAGAAAAAGCTGGTGGTATGATGATTAAACGAGGCAGTGACCTCAAAATGAGAAGTCAATCAATCAACTCCCCATTTGGAAGAACCAATGTTGATGGGTGCTGTTGAAGAAATCAAAGATTACTCATTATTTACTTTATTATTATTGTTACATTATGATATTGATTATTATTATCCATATTAATAAATCAGAGTCTTACAATGGTGATGGAACATGTGTGATGTTTAGGTGTTCTGTGCCACGCTCTGAAAATGGATTAATATTACCCGTGTGTCACGTCAGTGAAGTAAACTGACAGTAAAATGAAGAGGCAAACATACTTCAGATGCTGAAAGAGTTTTATTGATGACAGAACATCAACAGAATAAAGTCATGCAGAGTAATAGACATTCCATGGTTAGATTGATTTGAATTGATTAGATTGACTGGAAATATTTTAACCCATAACCTCTAAATTATAGTGATATAAATGATGATATAATCTCATAGGGCAGTAAGAGCAAAGTGTTTGGTTAAAGCATGAAATCACTGAGTGCAGAGATCAGCCAGCATGAAGACTCTCAGCTGCTCAGGAAAAATAACACAGGAACTCAGGCTTGCCTTTGGTTCCTGCATTCAGATTTTTGTTGATGACCTCGACACCAGCCTGAATGAACGGTGTTATGGCGTCTGCGTTGACGAGAACGTTGGCGGTCTTGATGGGTTTGTTGACTTGATCTCTCTTGAACCACAGGTACATCTGGTTACCGCCAGTTCCTGAATTGAGGTTGACACTCACAACAGTGAATTTTTGCTGCTGAAAGCGCTGATACTCATCATCGTTGGTGGAGATTTCCAGTAGGTTGAGAGCCTTCTTGGGGTCAGGACTCTGACGGTACCACAGGAAGACGTAGTCTCCTTTTGCACCTCTGTTCACATCCTCATCCATACGCATGTAACCTTGGCCAAAGTAGTCGGCGTCGACACCAAAGGAATTGGTGGCAGTGACATCACAGATGTATGTTGGCTTCTCTCTCTTCAGCCAGAGGTGGATCCAGTTTCCACCTACAGAGCGATTCAGATCACAGCCCACTCTCTCCCATCTTTGGCTGAACTTTGGAGCTTCATCATTTTCATTTGTAGTGACATCAAGTTGGATGATGGGAGTATCGTATTCTGTGTCACCTCTGAAGAACCAAAGATAGATGTAGTTTCCTCCTGCTCCAGCATTTAGATCTTTAGGAATCTTCTTGTAACCTGCTCTGACCAAACCATGCTCCATCTGCGTGTTGAACGTGGTTTGAATCCTGGTGATTGCTCCTCTGTCACCTGTCTTGTACCAAAGGTAGATGTAGTTTCCTCTTGCCCCCTTGTTCAGATCAACATTGATTTTCATGAAGCCTTGTGCCATTGCGCAATCTCCATTTGGGAGGAGTGACTTCCTGAGGAAACCACACCAAACAGAGTAACGCTCTCTAACGTCTCTCCATTCAAATTCAAAAGGGCTTTATTGGCATGGGAAACATATGTTTACATCACCATAGCAAGTGTAACGTAGCGCAAAGAATGTACATACAGTTAAAGATATTCTACAGTAAATAAATGTGTAAACAGAGAATACGGGAATAAAATAATAGTAAATAAGTATAAATTGTGCTTTCACTGTACAAGGACATATAAAAATGTGCTATACTATAATTAAGGCGTGTGAATGGTTGTGCAGTATTGCAACCTTGCAATAAAAAGGGCCTCTATACATATAAGGAGTTAAAAAATGAACTTAAAATATTAACAGAGGAATAAGAAATTATATACAAGGTAAATGGTTTAAAGTGAACATTGCAGTCAAAGGTTTAAATATAATTACTTGGCAACTGAAAGAAAAACAAAAAAAAAATGGCAACATTTTTTTTTCTTCCTTCTTTTTTTATGTAGTATATATTTGGTGCAAATAGTGCAGGAATATCCAGCAGGAGCAGGAAGAGATCCCTCGGTCCAGGTCTTTCCTCCTGCTCAGGGTTTATAGTGGTTGTTGTCCGTTTGACGTCCTTCTCTTGTCACAGCAGTTCACAAATCTTGCTGCTGTGTTTGCACATTGCGGTACTTCACCCAGCAGGTATGGAAGTTTTTTGATATTGGTTAAGTTCTCAAAGTCTTTTTGGATGTTTGCCATCTGTGGGAAGTACGTGTGTCTGATGTCCTGGTACAGTTGGCAGGTGGTTAGAAAGTGCAGCTCGGTCTCTACCTCGTGTTGTATGCAGTGGGTGCACAGTCTGTCTTCTCTGAGGATCCAGGTCTCTCTAACGTCTCTCTATTCTCTTTGTAACGTCTCTCTGTTCTCTCGTATTTTGTCTCGTCTCCTCATTTTAGGGCTCCAAGCTCCAGCATGTTTACAGTTAATAAGAAGCATCTCTCTCCCTTTCCCTCTCCAGAGATTTCGATAATAAAGTTGTAATATTTTGAGACAAAAATTTGTCTTTTTCTGATTTTGTACACAGCTGACCTTTTTTCCTCATCTCCACTCGTACTCCTGTGTGTGAATGAGCACGATGATGGCAGGAACGTGTCTTTTTCTCTCCAAAATGATCACACAGTCCTCTTGGAAACAGACATGAAGTGTGGTTGTTTTTTGACCAACCGTTGTGTACATATCACATTTTAATTTATACAATCAGAACACACTGTATACACGGAATTTAGGTTTTGTGTGTGTGTGTGTATGTGTGATTGTAAGTAAAACAGTCAATAACTAGGGGGTGACAGGAAAACCAGAGGAAGAGGATGTGCTAAACTTAGCTTAAGTAGAAATCATGTTACAAAACGAACAACAACCTGAAATAACACTGATGATTAGGAAAAATGAAGTGAAGTTTCTATGCGACTCTGGAGCTTCTAGGACTGTAATACATCCTGGTGATGTGCCTCAAGCAAGAGTGTCAAGAAACGACATTTTTGTTAAAGCAGCAAATGGTAAAGTCCATAAAGAAAAATTGTCTGAACTCATAATCATCACTGATCCTGAAACTGAAAAATGTATCTATTGTCAAATAGTACTATCTGAGATTTGTCCATGCAACCTGCTAGGCAGAGACATGATGCAAAGCTTAGGCATAGGGACTGTTCCAACTGAGAAAGGTATGAAAGCCCACCGGATGAATCAGTGCCTGGTAATAGAAGGTATATGCTCACCTAACTACGGGTATAGTCCTTAGAACTACAGGGCCAGGATCAGTGACAACAGCACTAATGACTCTAGCTGAGGGAAAAACCCCCCGGCACTCAGCTCAGCTCAGTGATCTACACTGCACCATGTATTTCAAACACACAGCTGGACCAGAGAGCTTAAGAGGAAAAAGTCCTTTAAAGAAAAACAGACAACAGTACACCTGAAAAACATTTATTGGAACGCAGGAGGAGGTTGTGCAGTTAGCTGTGAACTGCCTCACCACACTCAGAAAAATGAAAATGGGAAAATAAGGGTGCTACACAAGTAGATTAGATATACAAGTGACCGGAAGGGAAGCCAATCTTACCAACTAACCTTTTTAGATATGTTGCGTTATTGAGTCATGGGTGGAGCCATACCTCTACAGGGGGGATGGTAGCAGTCATACAAAAAGGTGTTTACAGCATATGGCTTTACTAACTTCTCAAAGAAATTTTGTCTGGCTTGCCCTATCTGTGCAAAACATAACCCTCAAGGGAACATGAGACCTGAAAGAGCAGTTTCCAAAACCCCAATTTGAAAACATATGTATGGACTTCATAGAGCTAAATAAGTGTGAAGTAAAGAAATATTGTCTACTAGTCATAGATATGTACCAAATACCAAATGGATAGCAGTGTTCCCAACAGCAACCCCAGATGCATTGACAGTAGCAAAAGCACTAGTAAAAGAAACTAGAAAATCCCCCCGATGGGAAATTCTGAATGGTCTGTGGGCCAGATTTGGCCCCCTTTACCCACGCCGGCCCGTGTGTGCTGATGTGGCAAAAAGGAGCCTATCATATTATGATCATATTGTAATTACTATATTTTAATCAATAAACACGAATAGTATCATTGACTGTCAATAGTATAAGTGGTGAGTGCTGTGTTTGGCTGCCAATGCAGCCGCTGTGTGATCAAGTGTTATGCTTTTAACAAGTAATGTGCGTTTAGCAAGCCAGCTACGCAGCAGAAAAAACGGAGAAAAAAAAGGCCACAATGCTTTATCAGTAGTTTAACTTCAGTGAAATACGTGAATAATTCCTCCAGCACACATATACTGTATCTCCACATGAACAATATTTCCATCACACACAGCAGTTTTAAGCTCAGAAAAATTCAAGTTTTATGCTTTTATCAAGTAACGTGAGAGAAAGAACGCAAACTCACCGCAAGTGTAGTAAGATCAACGCCGAATGAAGCCACAACGAGAAGTTGGTTCAAACGAAGCGGAGAACATACGAGAATAGTGAGACAACGGCCAATCACACGCGAGTACACATTGATTGACAGTGATTTGACCAGTCACGCGAAGGCGGACCTGTATCTCTCAATCAATCAGTTGAGCAGAGTAATTAACCAATCAAAGTCAGGTGTGCTCACGTCTGCCCAGGGCATGAAGAGTGACGTGATGGCGCTCACCGCGGTGTTGAAAGAGCGTTGGGGGAGCGACCTACAAACTCTACAAATAAAACAAACTCTACAAATAAACAAATAAAGATTTGTACAGTTATGATGCTTTAAAAATTACCTTCATTTGCATTTTTCGGTTCTCTTGCCAAAACCACCCCTCGCTCCAAGCGTTATAACTCCTGAACGAAAAGGTCTAGAGACCTAATTCTCTCATGGTGAGCGGCTCGAGACCTGAAGGAAGACCTGAAGGAAGATATTTTTCTACCCCTTACGATTGCAGAGCCTTCGTTCCAGTTTTGACGAGAAATTCACAGCCGATTATAACATGGGAGTCAATGGGAGCTTCGGTAGGCCCACCCCGCGCTTGAGGGCGATTTTCTCCACAACGAAACATCAGATGAAAGTGTAAGAGAGTAATACTGGAAAGCCAACAACAATACCTACGTTTTGGTGTATTTTTCATTCGCGTGGGTGTAAAATTGGCGGAGTTACGGGAGTTTGTTTGCGGATTTTTCAGTTTCATTTTCTCAGCTGAATGTTAGAGCGGAGGTGACATCACCCGCTCTAGCCTCAGAAATACACACTCATTGAAAAATGCGGGACAAGTAGCGAACAGAAATTTGGCCCGGATGAATAGTAATATGAGTCTTTTATTATTATAAGCAGACCCATAATAATAAGAAGAAGCCTGGATGAATAGTAATATGAGTCTTTTATAAGCAGACTCTAGCCCTTCGGGCTGGATCCTGCTTATGCAGACCCATAATAATAAGTATGTCGGAGAGTAATATGGCCTGCTTACTGCAGACCATAATAATTCCACGATTTGGTATTCCTTAAAAGATCTATAGCGATAATGGAAGTCATTTTGTTAAGAACTTTATATCATTAGTGGCCCAAAACCTAAGAATCAATCTAAAAAATCACTGTGCCTATCATCCTCTTAAAAAGCAAATTAAAGAAAACAATGGAAGAAACGAGAAAAAACTGGGTATATTGTCTGCCCCTGGTGGTTCTTAATATGAGAATAACTCCAACAGCAGCAGGACTTACACCGTTTAAACTCATATATGGCAGACCCTATACCAGGGGTCGGGAACCTTTTTGAGAGCTCAGAGAGCCATGAAAGCAAAATATTTGGAAATTTATTTCAGTGAGAGCCATATAATATATTTTAAGACTGAATTCAACTAAATGTGAGTATAATAAGCCTCTGAATTTATTCTTTTAAATAATGTTGTTATAATACTCACCATTAATGCGACTTCTGGTGCTGCATGGATTTGCTGATGGCTTTGTAGTCTGGTTGGTACTTGGTGAGGTTAAGCTTCATGCAGGCGTTGAGGCTTTCATCCGTTAAACGTGATCGTAGGTTGGACTTGATGTTTTTAAGATGTGAAAATGACTGCTCATCTCACATGGTCAATACAGCAATACTCACACGCTTCAGTGTGTCGTATGTGACAGGAAGCGCGTTCCAAGTTTTGATAATCAGCTGGTCTTCGGGTTGAACTTTTTTCATTTCTGTCCACACGTGCTTGCTCGCCAACTCCGCTTTCTGTCGTGCGATTCTTTCCAAATCTTCATTCAGTGACTTGAACTTATTCACCCACATGTCTGAGGCCTTCAGGTCGGCCACTTCTGCTTCAAAATCTCTGAGGGAGACATCAGGAATGGCTGTGTTCAGTGAACACTCGTTTGGATGGGTGATGAACTTAAAAAGATGAGTGTGCTCACGAAATTCTCCAAAGCGTGCTTTGAACGACTGTAGGAGACTGGATGTGAAGCCAGCTAGCTGGTGGAGATCAAAGTTTTGAGTGGGCTCGCTTGCTGTGCATGCATCTTTAAATTGTCTCAGTTTTTCAAAATGTAGTAAACGACCTGTTTCAAGATCCATGATAAAGAGCTCCAGCTTGTTTTCAAAAGCAAACACGGCGTGTTGAAGGGATAACACTGTATTTCCAATGCCTTGCATTTTCACGTTGAGCTGGTTCAGATGTTCAGTCATATCCATGAGATAGTAAAACTTGAGGAGCCACTCAGTTTCGGCTAGCTCAGGATGCTCGATGCCTTTCATTTCAAGGAAAGTCCGGATTTCGTTCAGGCAAGCCGCAAAACGGCTGAGCACCTTCCCTCTTGACAACCAACGCACATTGCTGTGCAAAAGCAGACCGTGATAGTTATTTCCAACTTCATCCAGCAGTGTTTTAAACTGGGATCATTTAAGGCTCGGGCAACAATAAAGTTGATCACACGAATGACCAGCGACATCACTTCGCCAAGCTGCCCGTCACACATCTGAGCACAAAGTGCCTCCTGGTGTAGAATGCAATGGAAACTTAGGATGGGTCCATTTTCATGTTCACGGAGAAGCGCCACAAATCCTTTGTTTTTCCCCACCATACACGGAGCACCATCAGTACACACTGAGAGAAGTTTATCCATAGGTAGATTTTTTTCATGAGCGAACTCCATGAAAGACTTGAATAAATCTTCACCTCTTGTGGACCTTTTTATTGGCAGAACAGCAAGACTTTCTTCGCGCAGTGTGTCACCAGCAGCATATCTTGCAATCACACTGAACTGCGACAAATGACTTACGTCTGTTGACTCATCCAAAGCCAGGGAAAAGAACGGCGCTGCATTTATGTCCTTCACTTGCGTTTCCTCCACTTGGTTTGCCATCATGATGGTACGATCATGAACAGTTCTTGCCGACAGAGGCATGTCTTGTACCCGTTTGATTATCTTGTCTTTGTTCGGAAGATCATCAAAAAGTTCATTGGCTACATCCAGCATGAACGTTTTAGCATACTCGCCATCTGTGAATGGTTTTCCGCTCCTCACTATTGCTAAAGATCCAGCAAAACTAGCGGAATTATAGTCACCTTGCCGGGTCCATACGCGGAGTTGCTGCTGGCTAGCTTGCACCCTGCTCAGTAGCTCTTGGCACGCTTTCTTCCTGCTGTCTCCCGCAGGGTATTTTGATGCAAAGGTAGCATGGCGTGTGTCGAAGTGCCGCTTTACATTCGACCGTTTCATCGATGCAATTTTGTCATTGCAAATTAGGCACACCGCAGAACCTGCTCTCTCCACAAAGGCGAATTCTTCAGTCCATTCGTCCTGAAATGTACGATACTCATCATCTTTTTTTCTTTTCGCCATCTTCTTTGTCGAAGGGTTAGCTTTGAGCTAATGACCGAGCAGACTGATTCAAAAGGGGGCGTTTACCTGTTTACCCGGCAACGGCCAACGCAGGCTATTATCATCCAATTAAAATAATGGACAATTGCTCCTGCAGCCAACTGCAGCCCTGAACAGGACATGAGCAGTGGAAAATCGATGGATGGATTAAAACAAGTGATAATATTTTATGTTTTATCTGAAAAGCCGAAATCTGCGAGCCAGATGCAATCATCAACAGAGCCACACCTGGCTCGCGAGCCATAGGTGCCCGACCCCTGTCCTAGAGTCTTGGAGGACAGCTGTGGGCCTACAGAACGTGTTTCCATGTCAGTCTTGATGCAGGAATCTGTAGGGTTGGAGATGTTTGTGATGAGCTGGTCTGTCACGAGCACACGGGGTTAGAAAAAACATCTTCTCAGAACACATGTAATCGTCCCTCCGCCCACTATGGATCGGAGAACAGTGAGAAGCTTCAGGACAGTCTGAAGACAGAGAGCTCTGAGGGTCAGGACAGTCTGAAGACAGAGAGCTCTGAGGGTCAGGACAGTCTGAAGACAGAGAGCTCTGAGGGTCAGGACAGTCTGAAGACAGAGAGCTCTGAGGGCCAGGACAGTATGAAGACAGAGAGCTCTGAGGGTCAGGACAGTCTGAAGACAGAGAGCTCTGAGGGCCAGGACAGTCTGAAGACAGAGAGCTCTGAGGGCCAGGACAGTATGAAGACAGAGAGCTCTGAGGGCCAGGACAGTATGAAGACAGAGAGCTCTGAGGGCCAGGACAGTCTGAAGACAGAGAGCTCTGAGGGTCAGGACAGTATGAAGACAGAG
>OMNV01000645.1:0-14059 GCA_900303265.1 Brotula barbata
ACAAACTCAGTAGCTTCCCGCCGCTGCTTGCTTTCAGTCTTGAGCTATTTCACATGTTATTGATGTGTCCACCAACTGAGAGCTTTCTAAACAACTACCCTGCTGCAACAGGTTACAAGCCCAGCTTCCCACTCATTAGACTCTAATTGATTGTAATCTGGCCTTTGAGAAGTACTGGCCCACTATGTGGTTGTTCTGCACATGTGAGCGCCCCCACTGTCCTTTCCACTTGTCCACCTCAATCACCAGCAGGGTTTGAAGCACAGACACAATTGGTCCTCTCAGATGGAATCATTAAAGCGGGCAGGATAGCAAGGGCTCTTTCATACATCAGGCCTCTGTGGACCAGCTTGAGACCAGGGACAGTGGCCACTCTGCCGGCCCAGTGGGAGAGCCCCATCCTGGGCAGGCTATTGTTGGCCTCACCCCTTGACTGGCTGCCTGTGGTTCTGGTTGCATTGGTTTGATTTGTATGCCAAGGTCCTGGACTAAAGACGGCCATGCAGGGGAGCTGGGTCAATATTGGTTTTGAGAGCTCGAGGAAAAATGTCAAAATGTTAAATTCTATTGACTTCCCCCCACTGCTATTTGTTTCTGAGGCAAAGGGCCTAGTGGGCCATTAGTGTAAACAGGGCTTTGTCTTAAGGCTCGGCTTCCAGCAGGAGGCTCCTAGAACAAAACCCAGAGATAGAAGCTCCAATCTGGACTCAAAATGGCCAAGCTGTGGGGCTGAAGAGAGACCTTAAGATGACAAAGATGGAGATACAGGGAACAAATTGCCCTGATTCTCATTCAGCTGTAGTACATCTGTGATTCCAGTAAATGTTTCCTCTTTTGACATTTGGAAATATTTGCACAGATGGGCGTTGCTTTATGAAAGGCCAAATATTCAGAGACCAAAACATAGCATAGGGTTGAGATATTTGTGTACGTTTTCCCGCAGCGATCATTAATGTTTCAACGTATCTTTTCCTGTGAGGATGTCCTATGGTTTCCAGCATCATATAGAAAGCAATGACCTTTCCACGTGCAAATGTCTCCTCTGTGTCTTTGTTCAGAGGTACACTGGGTAAAAGTGATGAGCAGCTGTTTTACAGCGGTACATCCCTCTTCCTTTTGCTCCCCGCTCTCTCCTGTCTCTTTCAGCCCTGCAGGAATATGGGATTCTTTTTTAAATCACTTCAATTAACATGGAGCCATAAAAGCGTTCTTCTTGAGTGTTTTCACACCCTGTCTTCTTTGCTTTCCCTGCTGGTCCTCCCTGCTTTCTTTTGCCTGTTTCCTCCTGACTTTATTATGTTGCAGGCTTTTGTGTCACTGCAACAAGCCATTTCCTCCGTCAGCAGACAGGGAGGGTAAATGCAAAAAAACGTTGTCCTAAATTTGTCCTATTTTACGTGAGGTCACATGTATCTTGTCTGTTTCCACATACGCTAGGCTAAACATTCTGCTGACCTCCTATGTACTAGTTTTACCAGTGCTAATAGATTATTTAGTTTGCTGTCATACTGACGACAATGCAAGTGTGTGAAATCACACTTAACTTCAAGGTGACACATTTCACTCATTGCACACCAGAAGAGCCACAAAGGATGTGAAAGCGCGCAATCTACGCACTCACACCTCTGTCTGAACTGTGCCATAAAGTAGTCTAACAAGGTTTACTTAGGGCTTTTATTTCCCCAGTAAATAAGGCTTGATTGCCTGACTAAGTGGGTGTGATTTACAAGTAATCCACCGTTCGAGAGCACAGAGAAACAGATCGAAGAAATCAAGCACAGGAAGACAAAGAGCTGCCCCTGCCGCTGGGTGTATGTGTTGGTGTAATCCGTTCTGTGTGTGTTAAATCACATCTATGTATTTTTTGCCTGTAAGCGAGAAATGCAAAAGGTTCCATAGGTCAGGAGGTCGTACATGTTATCCGCTCTCTGGAGACCTGCATGGCCTGCTGCACAAGAGCAGACCTGCACCGACGCTACACTGGGACTGGTTAGATGATCTTGTGCCGTGCGTGTTCGTGACCACACTCAAACCAGCAGAGGCATGATTTCATGTGTAAAGCAGCTGACTCCTGGGTCAGGCAAATATGTGCTTTGTTCATCCCGTCAGGCCAGAGATGACTGACGACGAAGAGCTGTACTTTCAGAGCATCAAGGGGTGAGAGGAATCGATTCCTTTAAGCGGAGGCTCTGTGACTGTGCTTGGTTGCTCTTTACTTTCGCATTATTCTGTGAGAAATACAAATATCACAAAACCCTACTATTGCTTTGTCTGATGAACTATGTTTGTAATGTATATCGTGGCAGTCTTTTGCAAAAACTTGACCTGAGCACAACATTTGTCAGAAATGTAAACGTATAAAATAAGGGCATAAATCTGAATGATAATGAAAAATAAAAGTTGTCTCTCCAGTGTTGCTGCTCTATATCTGATCAGATGTGCCGAGTTGTTGTTCTCCTACTTGTACAAAACCCCCGAGACTGCTGGCTAACCCCCAGAATCAAGGCTTAAAACTTGATTTTCTGCTCTGTTCCCTGAGCTATGGAACGATTGAACCTCAAATATTCAAGTAACCGACACAATTTGCTCTTTGACGGACACATTTTTTGTCACAGATTTTATGGATGATGCATTTCAATGAAAATGAGTTTGTCTTTTTTTTTATCTGCTGACTGTCTCATCTTTTTGAACATTGGAAAAATAAATATTTTTTTAACTCTGTAACTTAAATCCTTGGCAAAAAAAAGTTAGAATTTTCTTGTAATCTTGTAACATTAACTTGAATTTGGCCATCCGACACTGAAAAAAAGAAAGAAACTGTAGGTAGTAAGACTAATAAAAGCTGTTTTGTGAGAGTACATCGGTCTTTTCATTTTCTCTGTCAGTGTTTTGCGTGTCACTGGACAGAATCTTACCATTCCACCACAGCACAGAGAAGCAACGTTGACTTTGACTCTGCGGAACAAACAGCTCCAGTGCAAGTAGCACGAAAGGCATCTGTCACAACGGTGAGTGTGTACACGTGAAAGAAATATAACTGTCGTAAAAGAGGGGGCATATGCGGTCACGGCACGGCCTCCCGAACCCATACTCACCAACAACAATGCACAGTTCCCTTCAGTGGGCATGAATATATTTGCTTTTTGTGATTGCCAGCTTTCTGCCAGCCCCTTCTGGTGAGAGAGTGAGCAAACAAGTCCCTCTCCCCCCTGGACCAAACCAAAGACTGAAAACACTGAAACAAAAGGAGGGGAAAGGAGCAGTCAAGAGTAAAGAGAAGAGGGGCAAAGTTTGAAAGCGCTGCCGTTGAAAAGTTGGATAAATAGACAATGTTTGTCTCCACTGTTACTGATTCCACTGGTACAGCGCTTTACAACTGCGCAATAAAGGAAGCTGCACTACAGCGAAATGTCTGTGCAGTAAAAGTCCATTTTTACAATCTTAACAAGTAAGAATAACCAAGCCGTGACAAAATAATGAGTTTGTGGCTCCTTCGCTTCCTGTGATTCCTCGGTCAATCACCCAGAGTCAAAGCATTTAAAAGGCAGCCAGCATGTGGGATGAAGTCGTGGCCCGCTGTGAGTATTGCCCCAGGGGATCACTGGACAAAACCCGACTCCAACACCTGACACCTCACTGTGAACGATCATCTAAGTCCCTCTAAAGAGTGCACGTCCTCCTAACCCAGGCCAAATCAACTGCCTTTACACACTCGTCACAGAGGTCATTTAATGGGTTTCTTGTTTTGTAATCCTCGGAAAACCAACACCAGTTTTGTACCTTTGGACATTTTATGAGGTGAAGTAATTTTGCTGACCTTTGCTCCTCAATGTCACAATTAAGTTTAGACAAGAGTAGGAGTTATAGATGAAGGCTGATGATGTTGAAGATTGTGATTTCTTACCCATGGAGTGTTGTTTGGCTTTGTAACGTAACCTTGGACTTCCCCAGAAATGTTGGTTTTAATTCAGGTAAACCATTGGGAAGGAGAAGAGACGGTGGCACAACATCAATCACCTGGAAACCAGAGCTCCACTGATCATCACACAAAATGACGTCATGAGAAAGCACCTGCTTTTAAGGCACAAAACACACTGTGTGCCCAGGAAACAGCTGCTTACCCATTGTTGTCTGGACTTTTCCTTTATGGACAACATGAACCTCTTTACAAAGCCAAGTCTGTGGATGACAATGGCCTGAGGAGGAGGTAAAGTGAAGGGCACGCAGAGTTAAATGAAGTGCAGTGTCGGCCTTTTACTTCGGTTTTATGGGGCGGTGGAGTGGATGGTGCAGGTTGGCAGGGGGCTGCAGTAAAAGGGAGGCAAGATTCTTTCACGCTTAGGTGTCTGTCCTGCTACATCTGACCTGTCCGTAGAGACGGAGGTCACCAGCAGTGCCAGGAACAGGATCCATGCATAGAGCTGTGGTTTGGATGCGAAGGGTTTGATGACGTTGTCTGGGACAGCTTCAACCACTAAAAAGTAGAGGTTACACCTGAAAGGAGCAGACCTGATTAATATGTTCATTAAAGAGCAGTATGACCACATTTAGGCTAGGGAGAGACACATATGATTGGTGAAAAAATAAAGCATAGAATTACACACTTTATGATAAATGTTTGTGCTTTTTTTCATCCATTTTTCTTTTCAAGTGAATGAATTCCATCACTGGGCTTTGATCACAGACATAACCGAAGGATTACATCATTTATTATTTTTATCAAATTTAACAAGAATTCACAACATGACACCAACACCCTCACTCAAATCTACAAAATACATTACATTTACATGAAGTACACTTAGAATATAATGTGCATAAAATTATACATAGCCAATTTGGGATGCAGAGAATTTCAAATACCATATCTAAGTCATATATATGCCATATATAATTATAATGGATTTTAGAATATATTTTTATCTCAACGTCATATTTTTTTACTGCTTTTCCTATAATGTATATGCAATTATCAATTTTATAGAAATTATCAAATTGTTTCCTTTCTATGTGGTATACTGGTATATAACAGCATACTCAATTATTAATGGGTTACTAAGTTTAAATAAACTTTACCCTAAAATGTACTTGATTATCAATTCATTTACCAGTGTTTAAGGGGTTCAAAGTGTTAAAGACTAACCCATATCCTACACCCCATACAATCATTGCAAATTGTCACTGTAAGTGTCATTACCATCATACATCCAATGCGGATGGCTCAGTTCTTGTTCGGCCCAAAAAATAATGAATTAGGAGCCTCAATCCTTCCTCTTAGCACCCTGCACCTCACTGCGCGCCAAGATTACGCGGCGTCTTCATAGCAAAATTGACATTCTGGAGGCTGGGTGCTGAGGTGCGCCAGTCCTTGTGCCATACATTGTCTATGTACGACCCCAAATCTGGGAAACCTTCACTGGAAGACCAGACTTACTAACAGTCCTGACCCAACCTCTAAGCGGGGATCTCCTTTATCATAATTCCTGTGACCCGTGATGATATGCTGAGGCCAATTATCGTACACTGTGTCACATTTTAACGAATATGCGTGTACTGATATACCAGCTCGACTATTTAACTGTTAAATTTCACCCTGCCAGAATAATGTTTATGTTTGTAATGGATTCAAGCACTGACAACAGATTAATGGCTGCAGCCTCAGTGGGACAACATTTATACTGTGACGAATCAAAGGAAATCTCCTGACATCTTTCCAAACTCACCCACAACTCTGAACATTTTCAGTTGTACACCAACAGCTTATGCCAAGACCAAAACTGAATTTTATTTCATTTGCATCAGTTCCCTGAGGCATTACTGTTATCCGTACTGAGGGAGGCACTGTAGCTTTGTTGGTTACGAGTCAGGAGTCATTTCTAAACAGAGTAATGAGTATCGAGGGCTGATCCAATTTATCTTGTCCTGAATTTGGTTATTCTACTTAAAAATAAAAACTTCATCCAGAAAAATGTGAATCTAAACCTTTTCCCTCCCAGTCAAACACAATCCCTTGATGCCAAAAACTGTTTATTACAGTGAAAGAAAACTAAGTTTCTGCAAACTATTCATCTTGGGATTAAATGTATTTTGATTCAAAGAAACCTGCAACAAAAAATAACCCACAGTGCTTATTTTTTGCAGACAATGAAGAAGTTGATCCACTAATCTCATGGCACAGGTGCACAAATACCTACACAAGCAGAGTTAATACTGATAAAAGCACTTGGAAGGAGAAAAAAGGAACAAGGAAAAGTTCCCACACTTTGACTGTTTTGTTATTCTCACTCTATCCTTTCTCTTTTTTTCAATCCTGCCAAAATCTAAAGCAGCGTGCCAACCATGAATGAAAAAATGATGGGGGAGGGGAAAAAAAGAATAGACTACAGCAAAACCAACATTGACTCGTGTAACTCACCTGTTGGTGAGAGTTTTTGTTTGCTGTTCATTCAGTCAGCGGGCGGCGGGTGGCCCCTCCCTGAGGCAGTGCTGGTTCCCAGGTACGAAGAGCAGCGATGGGAGGAGAGTTCCCACCACGCTCCCTAACCGTTCTCACCACAGCCCATTGGTCGGAAGTTGCCTCATCGCTGAAACACGACACTCCTCCAGCCGTGCATGCAGGTGTATGAGGCTCCAGGGCAGAAGAAGCTGGGGAGTGTGTGCTAGACACGAGGACAAAGACTTGAAGAGACGAGGAGGAGGCCAGGGAGGGAGGGACGGGTGATGAGCAAGTTTCGCTCTGCTTTGTCATGCCGTCAGACTCTCTGTCACGTATATGCGAGGCGTTGAACAACTCGTGTGTCAGAGCAGTCACCTCACCTTTACCTTAGTGTTTAGCAGCTGCTGAAGACAGGTGCCACAAACAGCTCATATTTTGCCAATACATAGGCAAATGAGCCCCTTAAATCAAAAGTTGGCGGTTCGCTCACAGCCTTTTCCAATCAATGGCAAAGCAATGTTGATGTAAACACACACAAAATAAACTCGCTCTGTTGGCCCGAGAAGAACAGTTTTTACAAAAACACTGAGGTGAATAAACTCTATGTTATGTGGTGTCATCTGATCTCAGTCATCACATAGTCATGGGTTTGGACTTGCTCAGTAAACAGGAATAAATACTTAAAGTACAAGAGCCTTACAACCGAAATAATCGCTGCTGTGGTGGTGATGGTCTGCATCTGCCCAGCAGAAGAGATTTAAGCTGTATAAGACGGGATTACTAGGGCGTAGGAAGGTTTTACTAGGGTGGTAAGAGAGGGTAACCAAGTTGAAAGCGGTGACTATGATATGATGGGTAGTTACTTGGGTCTTGGGAAGGGGTTATTAAGGTATAACAGGTGGTTACCAGGGTTTAGGAAGGTTTTACTAGGGTGGAGCGACAGGGTTACTAAAGTGTCAAGGGTTACTAGAGATTAATAGGGTAGTACTAGTGTATAACAGGTAGTTACTAGTGTTCAGGCAGGGGTTATTAAGGTATAAGAGGTGGTTACTTGGGGTTGGAAGGTTTTACAAGGGTTGCAAGAGGGGGTTACCAAGGTGTCAAGTATTACTAATAAGAAGTGATTAGGGTGTTACTTAAGTTTCAGAGAGTGTTAGTAGTGTATGAAGGGGTGTAGAAAGAGGTTACTAGGGTAGAAAAAGGTGGTTACCGAGGTATATGAAAGGATAACGTTTTCTGGCACTTTGATGTACAAGGCAATTTTACAAGATGACTCTAAAATGCAAAACAGAATGTTCAAAGCATAGAAACGGGGTTATCGGATTTAACCTTACTGTTACTATTCTCCATTTGCACGTCAAGTAAACGCACATGGATATCTTTCTGATTCTTGTAGGTGTTCCCTCTTACACTTCTGCAGACATTTACATGTCCACTGGGGGGTGCAGCACCATATTTAGTTCAAACCTACAGTATCTCCTGACAGGATATTGGGTGATTCAGTCTGGCCACTCTGAGTGGTGATTTGGGAGGTGTTTCCAGTGGCATGTCCTGAGGGCCTACAACCTCTGTTTTCCCATGATGCCCAGTGTTTACCTGTAACTTTAGCGAGGCATAGATCCAGCTTTACTATGGAAGGTTGGTGCAAGCAAAGTAAGAATCAATTCTCGTCAGTGAGATCATTTCACAGGCGTGTGTTACCGAGGTGAATCTTTCTATTGAGGATGTTGATGTGTGTCTTTCTGCTGTCACTATCACTGTGTTAAGTGCTATCAGCACGGCATTTGCTGTTATTGAAGCTATCTCTCTTTTTCTGTGTGAGGTCATCACAAGGTATTGGGTTCAACAAGTCAGCCATGCGTTATCTTCACAGAGGTTGGTATTTGTTTCTGAACGGAGAAATGGTATACGAGATATGAGTGAACTTGCTAGGCACCTGCAAGTTTCATGAACCTCTGGGTGGCTTCCTGAAGTTAGCCCTTATCAGAGGATATTGGTTCAGCGGCACACAATGACAGCTGACTTCCTGGTGTGGGTTTCAACAAAGTTTGGTTCTCATGCCTGGCACTGGCAGGTATCCACCTTGAGACCTGTTGACTGTCGTCCCGGTGACTAATATGGTGCAATAGGCAAATGTTTAACCATTGACGGCCTCCATTTACCTCCAAATAAAAGCACTTCTGACAAAAATCCTGTTCCAGGAAGTTTTTTTTAATTCAAAGACAAACAGACAGAAAGAGCTGAAAAGTGTTTTTCTGGTGATAAACTAGAAAAATATGACAGAAATAGGAACCGCAAAGAATTGAGACTCGTATTCAGGAACCTGCCTGGAGCTTGTCTTGGATACAGAACCAGTCTACTGTACAAGTGTGTGCCAACTGGATTACAACCATATATTGTTAATATAAGTGGCCACATTCATACATGCACATAAATGTACATGTCCATGCACATGTAGTCTGAGTCACACAAATCTCATCTCATCTCATCTCATCTCCACACACACACAAGCATGCAAATACTACTGCACACACACAATAGTGTTGACAGTCCAAGTGAAGTCATGTATCACTCGATCTAAAGTCCTTCATCTTCCCTGATTTATTTTAACAGGATTTCTACTGCCATCTGTAAAGGAATGTTCCTGCTTGGCCAGACTATTGTGACCATTTTTTACATTTATTTCTACTCTGTCACCTGTCACTCGGCTTGGGAGAGTCATGTGGTCTGGCAAGATTCAGGCTTGCACGGACGTCATTTCAAGTAGCTCACATGATTGATGACTGACAACGCTCCTCCTCCACTCTCAAAGATCACATCCTTCTTTAAGATGATTGACTGCACCAACCACACCTATCACAAACCTGTAATGAGAAATTACTTTCGATTTTTTGGAAAAACTTGAGAGCAGTATTAAGAGCATTAAAACCTCTCTTGAGTGAATTTTAGGCGAAATAGAGATCCGGTAGAATTCTAATTTGATACATCGCTACTGAAACTGGTTGAGTATTTTTTTTTTTAAGAAGGTGGACGTTTTTTGCAATTCATGTCCTAATCCAAACAATCTGCATAATCACTTGGCTCAGGTTATTCTCTGCGGATGTTTGCCAGACTGTCGACTGTCGTCTAACTCTCTCACTTATTGTTATAGCATGTGATTCATATTGCTCAATACACAACGCAGGTGTTCCTGTGAATCATCTCTGTTGCTGCTGTCTGATGATAACATAAATAAAAAAACTGTGCCGCATATTGAGTGTTGAATAGCACTGAAGATGTGCAATCATCAAAGGACAGTTGAACTCAAAACAAAGCTATCCTCTTGACACTGCTACAGACAGGAGGTGCTGTGTCCGTGTTTGCAGAGCACTGACAAGATGGCAATCATATGTCAGTGTTTTCAGAAAGATGTTTTCCACATCCACACTGTGATGTGAAACCAAAGCTGTGTATTCAGGGTGGAACTTTAGGAAAGCTTAGGAAAACTGAAATTAGTGTGGCTGGAATGTGCAAATGGACTGAAAAGCCTGCATTTTTAAATTGACATGGATTAGTGTGGACATGGTCTTGGTCAACCACTAGTATACCTCAGACTGGGAGTCACTCAAGTTGTCTGGCACCAATTTTTCTAAATGTGATGCTGACAGCATTGTGAACTTGCGTTGCGATAAATGACTTGAAACGTGTCCGCTGTAGACTTTTTACTATAATGCCAATAGTTTCCTGGATTAAATATACATCAGGATAAATTAAATAGAAAAACTAAAAGAGAATAAAGACAGACAACATAGAGAAGAAAAAAAACACATTACAGTACCATAATAATACCCTCGCTAAAAAACAAGTAAGGGCACAATGTCAGGATAATAGCACTTTTCGAGAAATTGTGTTTATGCCTTTCAAATGTGGTTTACTCAATTACAATGGGTCACTAATGTGAAAAGGTTAATTATAGTTATCCAAAATCCTTTAAATAACTCTGAATGTTTAGCTGTGTACTCAATCACCAAATAATCTATCCCTGTTTAAGGTGTTAAACTTATGTTACACACTGACTGGATTCTGGGAAATCCATTACATGTTGTGACACAATCTAATCCAAGGCATATACGTATACAGTGCAGTATTCTGTGTGAATAACACAGATGTGAAATGTTCAATAGTTTATGTTTGAAAAGGCTTTATGAATTACGTTCGTGGGTTTCTGAATGAAGTGTGTATAGGTGTGTGTGAGGGTGGCTGCCGCTGGCTTCTGCCTCTGTGTGTTAATATGTGTCAGTCTGCAAGCGAGGGAGCGAGCCTGACTGTGTGCCTGCGTGTGTGACAGAGACTGTGTTTAAACGTGTGTGTGCGTGTGTGTGTGTGGCTGCTGACGGAACCTGTCACTATCAGGCTCACACATCTCTGGCAATGTCTGTGTTGACACTCTGCCCGAGGGGGAACGAGTCTGCAGAGGTTGAGGAGAGCAGCGGTTTCCCACGGCTGCTGCTCTCGGCCTCGGCCCTGCCTCTGCATTCCACGGCTGCCAGCGCTCTGTAAATGTTTGGACAGCCTTGAACAAATAACACACCTTGAAAGGCACAAGCACGGGCCCTCGCTCCCTTTCGCACACCCCTTCCCTTCATCCTCCTCCTTAAGCTCCCATCGCTAACACCCTCCTCCACCAACGCCAACCCACCCAAAACCGCAAATCGTGCTGCCGCCTGCTCAGCTACTGCCACTCTCATACTTTCCCAGCTTCACTCATGGGCACAAATAAACACCAGCCTCTACTGTGTTACTATTGTACACTTGCATATACAAAGACAGGTACACACACCTGCCAGTATGTAAATACACACATGCCTATTAGAGCATGGCGGCAAGGGTGTAGCTGTCTTAATGTTTAAGGATTAACATCACGTGAGAGTTTACCTGGATGACTGGATGCCCTGCACATCACCCTGTAACCCAGAGCTAACACTCGTTATTAAATGTGACGACTGTAACTCCAACGAGGAAGTTATTTTACATGTAGAGGATTAAAAAGCAACAGAATGACACCACACGTGTCAGATGCCAGTCATGCGTAAACCGGGAGACATAGCACACTCATGAGAATATGTGGGTCATACATACTGGACGTCCGCTAATATTTCTACTAAATAATTACGTTAATTAATTAATTCGATACTACGACATGGTAAAACATTGCGTCATGTTTGAGGAGAATGAACAATTGGAGAAAATGCATGTAGACATGGTCTACATTAGCTCTGATGTTTACACGGCTTTGTGATGTTTGAAAAAAATAAATTGTGATTTTTTTTTTTCCTACATGAGACAGAGATCTGATATCTTTCATCTGACCAGTGTGAACACCAAAATCATATTTTTTCAGATCAGTCTTCCATAGTGCTACGATAAATATCCGACTTGGTACCATGCATCCTTAGTGAGAATGATCAGATCTGATTTTTTTGTGTGTGTGTTGCCCTTCAGAGTGCAGGTGTTGAATGCGCAGGTGCAGGAATGAATTGTAGTCACACAGTGTTTGAATTCATAAATAGAAATATACAGCGATACAACAGGTCTTGGCTGTTCCGCAAATACGACGTGGTTTGTTGTTACACGTGGGACATTGTTTTGCAGATGTCTGTTCATAATGATGACAGATATGTGCCACTTCAAATGATAATGTCAACAGTCACAATAGATTGGTGTACTCCATCCATGTGATCTATTTTGTTTGTTGTTGTTGTTCTTCTGTACTTTCATTCTGTTATGTTTTTGGACGGTTCCAGCTCCTTAAGATGTATATGATGCATTCTTGGCACACAAATGAGTATGTATATCTACTAGGCAGTGGGCGTCAGTCCTTCAATGCGTCCTGAGGAAGCATTGCATTTAGACACACACGTACATGCTCTCATGCGGTTCAGACACCTCAAAATTTGGTCTGAGTGATGCGATGTCAGGATGCACTAAGGACACATTTGGTGCGTTCAGACTTGTATTTATTTGAGATCGGACAGCTCAGATCGGATTTTAATACCAGGTTTGAACAGGATCTAAGATTGTGGAGAGGGTGGAATCCCTCCTTTTAGCTGCTACACCTTATGCCCCCACCGTCTTTCCCAAACCAGGTTCCATCAATTGAAGTCACTACAGACAATATTTTTCACAGAGAATTCAATTGGAGTTATGAATTCCTATCAGGATATCACAAGGATTTCATCAAATTTTACAAAAGTGTCTCTAACAAGTTACACACAACAGAATAGCATAGTATTTCAGCATATAAAGGAAAATATCTGCAAGTGTGAATTTTGGTTGTTATTACTCATTTCTTGAGTGATCAAGGAAGGGCAACATGCAGAAATCTTGAGGCAAACAAGTTCAGACACACGTGCACACACACCCAGGCTCCAAACCACACTTCCTATTAAAGAAGAGTCGTGAACAATATGAGACTTTTCAATTTTGCTTTAATGAGCTCCTAAACATAAAACAGAAGCTCAAAGTCATAATCTCAAGCAAAAATGATGACGACTTCCTCCTGTATGTCTTCATCTCTGCATGCTCCGTTGATTAAGACAAAACATCCGTGACATAAAGATAAGGTCTGGATAACGTAGCCACATATCACCACATTCAGAGGTCTGATGAGCAGTAACATGGCAGGATAACACCAAGCCTGACCCAGTATGATTTCCCACACAGCCACCCACACGTGCAGCCTGATGCCTGCCAGCAGCTGTGGAATCTGGAGTTCCTTGCTCATAGTAAATCCCACGTAACATAACGCAGGACAACTTGCACTGCCACTCTCTAGCAGCAGCCAGTCAAACGCGGCTCTGTTTTCATTGTCAGGAGGCCTCCGGGTACATATTTCTGTAATTAGGCCTTTATGCTCAGCAGTTTTGCAGCTGTGATGACATTTAGGTGTCGCCCCCCTGTTTCTCACGGTCTTGCTGCCAACGCTGCTCCGGCCGCTGGTCGTCAGCCAAAACTGAGGTCTATGTGTCAGCCCCCACTTCTTGTGTACACATACAGAGTGAAAGAAGGTGCTTTTGAAAAAAAAATATTCCTGGCACTTTGAGTAAACCACAGTTGGATTTTTCTTTTCAGGGTCAGTTTTCCAAACCGTTGCTCAGTGGTTCAGGGAGTAGGAGGGTGGCACAACTACAGAACATTGAAGTGGTTCAGCGCATACACAGGCCTTCCTTGTTTTTGTGCTTTGTAGGGGTCTCAGGTGATTTACTTGGTATGACATTTGCCAGAGGTGGAAAGTACATTTCATCAAGTACTTTAAGTAGACTTTTGTCATGATGGTAATTCAAGTCAAGTCAAGTAGAGCGTCATTGTCATCTCAGTCACGTTCAAGTACATAGTGAGACAAAATTATGTTTCTCCAGGAGCTATTGTGCAACATACAAGATACGTAACATTCAACATATCTATATAAAAACAGGGGGAGACCCTATATAGGGGTGGCAGCACCATGGACACAAAGACAACACAAGGTGTACAAAAGACTGTAGTGCAGACACAGTGGGCTCATTGGCAACAAACAAACAAAGATTCCTGAGCCAACATGAACTTTGGATGTGGTGGGGTCCATTTTACTGGGGATGGGGGTGG
>OMNV01000645.1:20391-45450 GCA_900303265.1 Brotula barbata
CTTTGTGTGTTGCTGAATGTACAGTGCATCCCACAATCCACGCCACTGTAGAAGAGTTTTTCTGTTGTCACTGTCCTTATAAGGTCTTATGATATCATATTGTTAAAAAGTAAGTCGATCAACCAAAACGTAGATAGATTCTAAATGAGGGTAAAGTGACATTTCAAACACTTCTCTAAGTACTTTGTCAGTCTGTCAGATTCATAAAACCTTGATTACATATTAACTTGATGTTCAAACATTAACCATTTTATAGCCCACAATCTTTGTGAAACTGAGCCAATGCCGATCAGTGATTACATCCATGAAAAAAGCTTGACACTTGAGGTGGATGTATTTCTGTTTGAGTGGTTACTATAGTTTTAGTGAGTGTTACCAGGGTAGTGTATTAACTAAATATACCAAGGGGGTGATGTAAGGTTACTGGGGTTGGAGGAGGGCGTTTGTAGGATGTAAGGTGTTAGCAGGATGGTAAAGGGGGTTACTAGGATGTAAACTGTTACTAAGGTGGTAAAGGGGGTCACTAGGATGTAAGGTGTTACTAGGGTGGTAAAGGGGTTTTCTAGGATGTAATGTATTACTAGTGTGGTAAAGGCGGTTACTGGGATGTAAGACGTTAGGGTGGTACAGGGGGTTAATAGGATGTAAGCGGTTACAAGGGTAGGTATAGCGTGTTACTAGGATGTAAGGGGTTATTGGAGTGGTAACAAGGGGTTAATCCAGTAAAAATCTGATGGCTGTCAGTGGAACGTCTGCATTTACCAGGAAGTAAGGGCGGTTAAATTGAGCAAAGAGTCAGACAAACCAACCGTGAAATATTTTATAAATGTACTCTTACAGCGTGACGCAACTGGATTTACCAGAAGAGTGAGGAGTGCTTGGCCAGAGGTGATTTGATGTCTTAGTCTATTTATAGTTTATAGTTAAAGCATTGTCACCAAAGTTTTCAATGAAGTTTCACTGTAGAGTTTCACTTCAGAGTTTTGTTAACTTGAATTTAATTCCAAATCAGGATGAAAACAAAGGAAAGGAAGAAACCTTTTGTTCTCAGGCACTGATGCCAGACAAACCTGATGTAATACAAAAGTGAGACAGAGCCAAGCAAAATTAACTCATTTAACTCATCGTTAATGACCTATTCTTTCCTTTCACCTCATCAGTGACTTAAACACATTTACTCACCACCAGATGTACCACTGGCTACTCTTTTTCACTCAGTGCGTGTCTAAACTCCTCTCTGTGACCTTGTGACATCATTACTCAAAAACATCAGCAAAGGTGGTCCCCTTATTGGGCCCTGAAAATGGCATATGTTACATAGAATGGGGGTTCCATTAATCAAAATCAGTTAGACGCTAAATAGGCAGAATCTGGGTGAAGAGCCTGGACAAGAGCAAAAGCCCCCCGACGTACATAGGAGCCCAGTGAAAAGGGACTGATCACCTTTGTCATCCTTAAATAACAAAAAAGCTATGAGATAGAATTTTAGTGTAGGTTGATGGGTTGCAAATGAATGTGTGTGTGTGTGTGTGTGTGTGTTTGTGTGATGTAGAAAGGGCGAGCACGGATGGTCAGGACTGGGTGGGGTCTCCTTGTTAGCCACACAAAGCCGTTGCTGTGCAATCAGCTCAGTGTAAAATCGCCGCTCTGTGGCCCTCACAATGAATGACAAAGGCAGGGGGCTGGTGGCTGGGGTGGGAGTGCGGTGACACAGCTGTGAGCAGAGCCTACACATCCCTGCTCAATATGGGCCCTCCTCACATCTGTAGCAGCTTGGCCCCTGCTTCCGCCAGGCCCCGGGACAATAGAGGCCCTCAGCAGACCCCTTTGTTGCCTACTTTTTCAGAGTTCCTCTTTAGCCTAAATCTTAAATATTTCATTAGGCCTCCTTCGCCCTGCTCCCTTTCTTTATACCATTTTGAAGAGCGTCACTGGGACCTCTATGCAGACCCTCACTCCTCCCAGCCCCCTCTCTTTCGTAATGCCCTGAAGATGACAAAGGAATTCTGCCAAAACTGTATGGAACCTGCTGTTCCTCAAAGAGGTGCAGTGGTTACGATTCAACAGAGAAAGTTCTTCTTTATTCTTGGTATATGTGGTATCATTTATTTTGATATCACTCATCACTCACAATTTTTCTAAATGTTCTGCTCCTGGTGCTTCTCTCTGCGTGCACTAAACATATCTGATGTAAAGTCACTAAAATACTTTGATGAGAAAATTACAAATCAGATTCTGTCCAGATTAAATGGCAATAATATGCTTTATTTTTTACATAAATCTAATGACTAATAAATACTAAATGAATAATTTAAATATTTAACTGACTTAAAATCAATATGAAATCCATAGCAGAGGATGCCTCAAGGTGACATGAATGAACTTTTTTAAAGAGTGTTTGAGTACCTTGAACTTGATAATAAAAATGGAATAATGCACGGTTATTGACATTCAAATGTATTCATGACATATGGTCACATTAGCAACATTGAGTGTCATTATTAAGTGTTTTTGAGTCAAGCTGCTCAGTGTATAGGAGGGCCACACATATGAGGCTTGTATAGAGAGGTGACCAAACACTCCCATCCAAATATTAAACACTTGTTAATAACTTTTCCGGCCAAGCAGCAGAACTTCTGTCAGGACGGATAAAAAGGCTGAAAAGGATTTCTCTTTACGCTAAGCCTTAAACTGCCACGATTGGACTGAATGACAAAGGGACGCTTTTGTTAAAGAAGGAGGGCGAGGGGGGGGGGCTTGATTTATCCAGCACTTTAAGAGACCCTAATGAATAATTCAGTGTTATCATTCAACTTGATGCTCGATTATTATGTTTTTCTTCTTTCTTCACACGTGAGGGACCCCGGCAGACAGGGGGTATCATGCAGGGGCACCTAAGGGGAAGTAATGCGCGCACAAGGACAAAACAAGAAAGGCTGCAGTGCAGTCACTCCGCTGTCAGCTTGATAAATATAATGTGTCACCAATTAAAAACTCGTTGCCATTCTTTAATTCAGCCGAGGCCTTGTTAACCGCTGCCTGGCAGGGAGGCTGCCGGAGTAGCCACGGCCTCTGCGACCAGCGCAACCATAATAGAGGCCCCTGTTTTCCCATCCTTTAAAAACCACAGCCATTCCCTTTGGCATGTAAATAAGACATTCATTGGCAGCACTTTTCCGATAGAAAAAAAATGACCAATGTCTTTGATTTTCATCTTTTTTTTACCAGGAAAACAAAGAATTCTATAGTTTCAGATTTTTATTCAAAAAACCCTTTTCGGCCCTTTCTTTGGGAGCATTCTCATGGTAATCGTGTTGACTCAACTTTGTGCAACGTGGGCATACAACGCATATGAACCCTAGCAGGAGTCCATTACAGAAATGCCATTTAGCAAGCTGTTTCTGTGAGAAAGTCAAACGGTTAAGGGGTTTTTTGTGCCGATTGGGGACCAGGGTCCCAGGGAAACAGCAGGAGACCTTTGGGAGTTTCAGTGAAACTAAATGCTTCTAGGGTCTGAGATCTCTGCCAGCTGAAGTCAAAAGTGTTGAAAAAGCAGAAAAGCAGGTTTTCTTAGACAATGTCTGACTCCCTGTTATCCATGACTGTTTTGCTATTCAGCAGCTTTCTCTTCTGACAGTGGATAAATACACGTGACTAACATCTCCTAACATCCCTCCCTAGTTAACGTTTGTCAAAAGCACTCAGTTTTACAAATACTTTTAAATAAACTACATTTAACTCAGGTTTACGTTCTACAAAAATGAAATAAATTAGCAAATAAATGAATGAATAAATACAACCTTATCAAATGACTAGAACTATAATTTGATGCATTTTGCTTTGTGCTATTTGATTTAATTCTATTGGTGGAGTTTTAAGAAATTTATGAAATCTTGAAAAAACACACTGGTGGAATGTTGAGGGCAAAGAGGCTTCCACGCACGTTACTTTGATTTGGGTATGATTGTGTATACATGCTAAGCTGTTCTGTTTTTTGATTTTTTTTGTAAAAAAATCATTCCAGTGATTTTTAGTTTTCATTTATCTCTGTGAAGTAAACGTTGTAGCCAAAAATTCCTGACAATTATGGGAAAATGATGAAGACAGTCCTGTCTCACGTGACAACATGGCTGACTTTCACTGATGTTAGGAGGTGTTAGGAAGGCTACTCCTACTAGGGGCAAACAAACATAAAAAGACAGCAAAAGAAAGTGCAAAGAAAAAGACTAAACTGCTGATGCCCATGTCTTGCCCTCACAACTGTTCGCAGAAGGCATGAGGGTACGTGAAGAAAGCGAGCAGAGCATCGTAGAACAAGGGTTGTGTCAATATCTGACTCCCTGGCAGATTAACTCTATGTAATGAGAATGGTTTTTTTTATCCTCAGTGCAGCACCAAAGGTTAAGGATGTGCACTGCTAAGGTTATCGATTTGATTTGTTGGGAAAGGTAAACATGTGACATCACCTCACTGTGACGGTTGCATTTCATGTGGATTTATGGGAGTGGTTGTTCAACAACCTGCTGTTATTAATCACAGCTACTGTTAGCTGTCAATCATGAAAGGATAAAAAAAAAAAAGAAACCATGGACTTTCAATTTAAAGTAATATAACCTTTAGCTTGCCTCTGGGATAACTATCACTTAACTGAACTGTAGTAGCTGAACTACAGCTAAAGTAGCTAAACTCATTGGATAATGAGGGAAGAAATCATCAATATAAAGATCTTTGAAGATATGGAGATTATATTTTATTATATTTACATGGCTCCAAATACTGAAATACACAGAATACAGACGGAGGGCTACAATCATTTCGGGGTCTGCTGCGTGTGTTAGGAATGAATGAGTCGAGTCAAATGGATCCTTGAGTACTTTGCATGTAAATGGAATCGTCCATGTACTAAATATGAGCACAGACCACGTAAACATCTTGGTTTGGTTGTAGACAGACCGTGTACTGTAGTTTGACCACTGTGTCCATTTGAGATTTTGTTTGTCCTCCCAGATGTCTACACTTGTTGAGTCACATGTTTGGTTATTTTTTTAAAAGTTCTGCTCTCTGAAACATTGCCCTCTACATCAGGAAAGGATCCAGACTTGGAAACATTCCCAAGTGGTGAATTGTTAGAATTCAGAGACCTCTTCAGTCATAATGCCCCATCTCTCATCCCTATTCACACCCCTTTGGACAGTCGTGTTGGAATGCCAAACATTCTGTTTGGCACTAAATGAGCCGGGCCTTGTCCTTCTGGAAACATTAAAGGCCCGAGCAGGGTATCCACACAGAGTGAAGTATGAACATCTGAATGAGGGCATGTCTCCACCTTGTCCCCCTGCACTCCCTACTACCCATCCTCCCCTCCTCCTCCCCTCTGCCCGCTCAGAGTCCCCTCATTATCCCTGTCATACAGGACCAGAGCACACTTGGCACAGCCTCGTGGACTTAATTGAATTAGACATACCCGCTTGTTTAGGCATTGTGCGGTAGCATGAGAATCTCCCAGCCATCGCTGTGAAGGGAAATAAAAGAAAGGCATCGGCAACACTTGTCGGAAGATCTGAGAACTGAGAATTCTCAGGAATTGTAGAGTAGTAGTGAGGGACCAACAGCGCCCCGGTCTGCCTGTAGCTCAGTGCCAACTACAGAGCGGGACCGTCCATGCCTTGTTACGCAGATATGCAACCATCTTGTGTTGGTTGCAAATTTATGGGTACAGTGAAATCATTTAGGTAACTAACATCATAGTCGCTCCTCATAGCTTATTTGTGTATTTAGACATGGTCATCGTCTGAATGTATCTTACCATATCAGGATGTCACAGTCCATCATTGTAGCATGAATATTTAATACAGGTTCTTGTATAACTGAATCCCAAACTAATGTTTGCAGATGTGGTTTCCAGTATTCTCTAGTTCTAATTCTTGCAGTACACCTGCACGTCTACACGTATTAGCCATTATTTGTGGTGCTGAAAAGCTTCTTGTTGAAACCATTTGTTGCGGCTAACTGTGCCAGATTAACCCTCTGACTTCTACCGTTTCCAGCCATAGGAACTTTAATGTCAAGAGTCAGTCACTTTGTCATTAAAGAGTTTTTTCTTTCTTTCTTTTTTGGCTGTAAATGGAAAGAAGCCCGTTCTAATGTGATTGCCCTCTTCTATTTAACCAAACGGCGTCTAAATAGAGGTGCTACAAGGGGATGCCGAGGCGCTGTCTCTACATAACGTCACCTCCCTAACCCCAGGGGTCAGGGCCAGATTGACACTATAACCCACGGCCCTGATCCTCCTTCAGCCTCTTTAGAGGTGCACCGGGCCGGCAGTAATACGGCCCGCACTTTATTCATTTGGAGATCAGCCAAGCTGAAAAGATAAGCTCTGAATAATTGGAGCTCATGGACCACGGAGAATCTGATGGGATCTCAGAGTCTTTAACTTTTTCTCTCCCTCGCCTCCTCCCTTTATGTCCTCTTATAACTCGAGGACACCCCTTGTTAGGTCCAGGCAAGCAGATGGGTGAGAGGAGTGGGCTGATCTACGGTGCTTTAGAGAGAGGGATGACACTGGCTGCAGGGCACTGTCACTCACGTGCAGGGGGAGTGAATGTGGGGCTTAATGAATCCTCCACAGCCACCAGTGGACAAGAAGCAGCTCTGTGTGGACACCAGACAGCCAGACAGTACAATATCCTGCCTTCTTTTCTCTCTGCCGCTCCCATGGCCTCCCATGGCCTCAGTTCATTTACATGCACCTGAAAGCTACGACTACACTGAAATTAAGGCAACGTATTGTTTCACGTTATATCACCAGCATAATTAGGATTGAAACTCATAAATCTAAGTAAATTTATTTCATGTTTATTTAAAGGCTTCTGCGTCATTTTAATGGGCCTTTTCCCTTTAGGAACCTATAATTATTAATTAATTATTATTAATTCACACAAGACCATCGTGGTTGTTATTCGGAGATGTTGTGATAAACTGTTGGATGCCGTATAAATATCCATTTGAGTGGCTAATAGAGCAGTCAAATCTCTCTGGGAGGTGGGACACTGGAAACAATAACGCATGAAAATGAGACACTTTGCTACTGTGGTTGCTGTAATCAGTCATCCTTCTGTCAAATTAGCCGCCCCCCCTACATGGAAGACACACAGCAGATAGACAGGGCATCGTTAGCTGTACTATGTAACAATGGCCTGGCAGTGGGGGGGGAGTTGCAACTCTACTGGTAATGTCAGCGGCCAGGTCACTTGGTCCAGAGCCAGCAGTTACCCACGCTGCGCTCTGCCTGTGCAGCGTTGTCAGACAGTGTGGTTTTACTGTATGAGGCCATGACAAACACACACACACACACACACACACGCACAACAGAACCACATGCTCGTCTCTCATTCTCATCAGTAGCAGGCGCTTTTTTCCACCCTTTTATAGTTACACATGGAGCAGCAGCAAGGCCTGGAGTGTGACTGAGATCTGCAGTCTGGATATTATGGGGTTATGAGTACAGTTTTGGCATTTGTTGTATTTGGTTTTTGTTTACCTTTCATGAATTGTATATTACTATTCCAGTTACAGTTCATTAGCTTTGGACAGATTCATTTTGATTCTTGAGAGTGATGTTGATTCCATCCATCCATCCATCGTCTGCAGCTATGTATGATGTGTACACGCTATCTCAGCTTGCGCCGTGGTCAAACAAGTAGACACACAAACTCATGGGAAAATTGAGTTTCCAATTCACCTAACCTGTTTGTCTTTGAACTGTGGGAGGAGCATGTAAAAGGAAACTAACATGGCTACTCCACATGGAAAGTCCCTTTTCGGATTCAAACCCAGGACCGTCTTGTTGTGAAAAAGAGCATTTAATTTAAATTCCACGTTAGTTATTTTAATTATAAATGCTTACATGAAAAGGGGCGATTAACTCTGTGTGTCTTGCTATATCCTTGATCATTCACCACACAAGGTATGTTGAAGTAGTCATCAACATCCAAAACAGAGTTAATCCAGCGGTGCAACTTCTACTGATCTATGACATTAAAAAACCACATCATTGCCCATAATTGGTGTTATCTGCCAGTCTGAGTCATAACGTCTAGTTTGTGTTCTTGCAAACTGTCCTATAGCTATAAATTAGTTCAGAATATTCAACATGCAGGAATAAACCCACCATGCCCAAACATTGTTAATATAACAATAAAGAGTAAGTAAACTAGTCTGAATGAGTATGAAGAGATTTTATCATCAATCCATTCTCTCCCATCTCATTCCAGAAGAGAATAATCTTGTTGATTACAATAACATCAGATATTACACGTGAGCCTGTGCAGAGTGAATGGTATGAAAGGCTCGCACAAATCACCAGCCAGCAGGTCAAGCACAATATTTTCTCAACCCAATCACACGGGCACATTGCTTCCTGTCCCAGAGACCGTGTTAACCAATCGCTTCTTGTTTTCCATAACCTTGCTTCCTGTTTTACAATTTTAATAGGAAAAAAAATCATACCCACTGCTGCACTGCCATGTTTTGAGTGTTTGAGAAAATGGAATACTGCAGTTAAAGCAGTAAATCCATCATTAACCTCTAAAACTCAGGTAACAGCAATGGACCCATCTTCCCAAATACTGCTGCCATTGCCCCTGACCAAGGCGGAAGATCTGGAGTTGGTCCCTGGGCGCTGGTGTATGTGTTTTTGCATGTGCATGTGAGTGCTGCCCACTGCGCCTCATGGTTAGGATGGGTTAAAAGCAGAGAAATAATTTTCCAACCAGGATCAATAAAGTGCTATTATTTCTTCTTCTAGACATTCTAGTGAGATGCCAATAGTTTCAAAACAACAAATATATTTGAGAGAAATTTGTCTGAAATGATTCCCAATCACATCAACAATGCAGAAATTGGGAAATTTAAAATTCTATATCTCAAAAAATGTAAGGATTACTTAAATGGATTATGGATATTTTTATCCCAACTTCTACAAATTATGAAATTTATACACCTTTTGTACAAGGTACACACAAATATCAATTTGAGAGGGCCCTTTGAATGTACCAAAAGTCCTGTAAATGAGCCTCAACCTTTTGCCTTAAAGTGGGCTTGAGTCGCAATAGACTTTAACAGTACTCAAAGGGAGCAACACTCCTAGATTTGACATGTAATTTGATATAAAAAATAGGGTGTATTTGTAAAATATAAATAATAATAGAGGAGATTAACTGTATATAACCAGCCTGTACAGTTCCTGATCACGTGATTATTTTTCACAGACCTTTTATTGAGTGTTGGTCTTAGTGAGGTGATTTATAAATAGGCTCGTCATTAAGTTTTACAAGCGCTCTTTCTTTAATCGTGTTGAATCTTTAAGGTGTCCTTTGTCTCTTTTAATTGTCTGAGTTGGAGTGAGCAATGAATAGACGATGCGCGGGCTGCTGAAGTGGCCCGATATTATAAATCAATGACGGTTTGTAATTCTCTTCATTTGAACAAAGAGCAAACGAATAAAAAGTCATTAAGATGACATGTGAATTGGCAAACAAACTGTTTAAATTGTGTCTGCGGTGTGAAGGGGGCTTCCCGTCCGTGGGCTTGGGGGGGCAGCCCAAATTTACATCTGATTGGAGTTTAATGGCCCATGGCTGCTTTGCCGCATGGTTGCCATGGTGACCAACCTTTTCTCAAGATTTTCAGCAGACTAAAATGTCCTTTTTTTGTCCATTTGAAATGTGTCATGCGAGCCAAATGGGGCTGGGGCTTGTATGTATCAATTTGTTTCTGTTGCGGGGCCCACACTAGCCCTGCAATGAATATATGGGCCATTGAATCCTGGCACACAATGGTCACAGCTGATGCGGTTGCCACAGAGACACGCCCACACAAAGGCTCGGAATGATGACATATGGACCAAACCTGCCCAGTCGCTGGACCCCCAATAGGCTGACTGCATTGATAGACAAAACCCCACGTTAGCCATTTATCCTTGCCTAGTCATTTCATGGTAAGATAAACTTTTTATAAAGTTTCCACAGCCCATGCACAAGAAGTAAACGGTTGGTGAAAAAGCCACCATGTAAAGTGGGGGGAATTCATCATTAAGTGATTAACAAAGGCTTCTTTACCACCTGCTTCTACATTAATACGGACATTAAAGGCCTCTCTCTTTGTTTAAGGTGGGAGAGGAGCGACGGAGCTAAAAAGCATTAACTTAGACACATAATAGAACGAGGCATCTGTTAAGAGTTTTAACGTTTGCTGAGAAGAAACATTTAAGATGCTTGGAAATTTAGATTATTGTTGCTTTCAGATTCATTGATCCTGATTGATCTGATTGGGAGAATTGAACATTTTTGTTCGTATAATGTGCAATAAAGACTCATAGAATTTAGAGCATTTGTCATTTTTAAAGATCGTTTGTATCTTCAACTTCTCACCGTGTTTTCGGCAATACTAATAAAATGCATACAGATATAAGAATATATAGGGATGCATTCTAGGGAAAGTGATACCCAACACATCTGGAATAAAGAAATTCAATCAAAATTAAAAACACGATATCTTAAAAAGTAAGTTCTATTATAATAAAAAGGGATTTTTTTTATGGCTTCTCTAGATGGGTTACTCATTCTAAATTAAATTAAATTCATCCAGAATCCATTAAATAACCCTAAACAGTGTACTCAATAACATTTCAGTGAACATATCATATGTCCTCATATGCCTTGTTGGTGATGTAATGGAATATGGGATATTAAAGTACAATACGCAGATTAGAACGTACTGTATGAGTCGAATACTGTGCAGAAACACTGAATGCTCTCATATAGGCAGCTAACATCTTATATCATTGATGAATATATGTGTCTCTGTTTATGGTGACGTCCCAGGATGTTCCAACTACCTCAATGAACTGAGCTGTATGAGGGGAAATCCCGCTAGTGCAGTGTTTAGGTGAAGACAAGAAGTGTGTGAAAGAGACATTTAAGAGTTGACCTGTGTCATTACTCACCACAGAAATATGTGGTGATGTCATCAGAGGCTTTGTGTGGTGGGAAGGTTGTTGTCCATGTGGGGGCAACACTTCATTTGAAAAAAAAAAACTCTACAAGCAATAGACACAAGTGCAGGCCATTGTTGCTGTGGCTGTACAATGTTAAATTTTACACATCAAACAATAAGTTGGTAGTAGTCAGTGTCTTACTTCTACTTTTACCACTATAACCACTACTACCGCTGCTGCTGCTCATAATTGACTGCATGATGGCAGACATCCTAAAAATAGTCATGAAGCCCTTACACTTTATCAACAAGGTGGTGAGGGTTTGTTACTATGTTGGTAAGAAGGGATTAATAGGGTGATAAGGGGTGTGGGCTTCCTTGGGTGGAAAGAGGGGTTACTAGGTTGGTATAAGGTGGTTACTATGGTGGAAAGAGGTGGTTACTAGCATGGTAACAACAGGAATTGGTAGGGTGGAAAGGGGGATACCATGATGTAAAAAGGGATCAAGTCTATTTTTATTTTGCCTGTGAAGACTGGGTTCACTACAGAGCTTTGCTGTATTAAATTGTGATTGACCCACAACATACCTGAGCACAGACAAGCTGCACAAATTACAAGATGTCTCACCTGGAGATGAGTAATGAATGAAATCCATCTTCACAAAATCTCATATGAGAAGTGTGGGGAGTTAAACCATGCAAGAAATCAATATGATTTAGCCCAACGAGGAGGAGCTGCTATACAGAATTCCCCTGTACGCACCATGATATATTTGGCATCTTTGGAAACTCATGATTTTCCACCATGAAGATGGGTCCATTGGGGGTTAACCTTTTATCAGCTTTCCTTCATGTGTGGCAGCTGGGATTTCAATTTGTATGGGAGTGGCCACAAGGATGTCTCAGAAGTGTAAAAAGACATCCTGAAGAAGATTCATCAAAAAAAAAACCCCAGCTCAGAGGAAGGAAGAAAGGAAGAGACATTTTTAGACGTATGCGTACCCACGCAGAGTAGTGAAGTGGGTGCGGCCATAGGTTCCTCATGTACAGTATTAACCTTTTTGCAATTTTGTATTTAAAGCTTTTTAAGGAGCCCCACCTCAGTATCATTTACCAATTAAAAACAGGATTCTCCTGATTACATAGGAATGTTGTCATGCATTGTCCAAGAAAACAAGAAAATCTCACCTCCTGGAGAAGTTTTGATTTAATCCATTTAATCCTTTAACATAACCCATACATTTTAAAGCCATTGTATTTTTCATTTTCCTTAAGTTCCTCTTCAAGATGTGTTGGGAATATTTTATTCACATTTCCCCAGATATTATGTATTTGGTAGCTTTGGAGACTTTGGACTTCTAACTAGAATTTAAAATGACACTTTGTGAAGATAGACTCATTTGTATTACCTGAGAGTCTACGGTGGAGGTTTAAGAACATTTAGATGAATTCCCCATTAAAACTATGTTTTCAGACATTACAGATGGTTCCACTGATATGTTGATCTAAGTTTATTCATAATGACATATGAATAATGACAAGAACCAACTGCGTACCATGGAAAAAGTCAGAAATCAACCAAACACACACACACATTCACACATCTACAGGCACAGACAACCTGCTCATAATGCCTCCTACACTTATACATGTGGACTGCAACAGACGGGTCAAACCACAGTGTCACTTAATGTCAGTAAAGGTGGTGGGATGTGAGGAGGACCAGGAAGGAGATTCAACTCGGTTTGATTTGGAGGTGACAGGTCCTTCAGAGTGTGACCTGTCCATTCACCCTAGTCTTTCGCCTGGCTGTCCACTGCTTGGATGCCTCCATTGATAGCTGTCAAAAAGAAGGACCTGGAGGAGCACATTATCCTGGGAGGTCAGGGACCCCCAGGTGACCTGATGAAGCCCCCTCGAAACACTTGAGCGAACATCCAGTGTCCGGGCCAGACCTGCCCTCAGCTGCCCCACCGCAGTTCAATCTGGAGCTGTCAAACAGGACACAACGAGTAAACACGGCGTGAAATGTGAAATAAAACACAGGCCGAGCTTCCGTCTCAATCAAAGCAGATTCACGTGCTGTGAATCTTCATCTGTTCTCATATTCTTGAAGCTCATGAACAGGACTTGCATATGGTTCTGCAGTAAAGTTATACTGTGTACTCAGTAGTTGACGCCCAGCTCTCTATACAGACGCGCACTGATCACAGGAGCTAACAAACAGATTCCCACACACGTGCACAGACTCCACCCCAGACCCCAGGCTGTGCAGCTTTATGCAGAGCTCCCTTGATTTCACACAGAGATCTAAAAATACCCGCCGGAGAGGAAATCCCCACGTTCCCTAGCAATGGACCTGCACTACAAAGACAACAAAACAATAAGCCTCTCCCAACCTCGGAATCATCCCAGACAATATAGGAAAAGTCGGGCATCAGAGAGTTGTTTTTCCCGGATAGACTTGTTGTGTCTAGGAGTGGAAATGTCTGACCGCTACCGCTGACTCATGGCAACGGGCCATCTGTGAAAAATATGCCGCAACACAGGATAAACAGACATCGGGAACCTGGCCTGCATCATTTATTCCAGTCCCGTGGACTGGTAAAAGATGGTTAAGACATGGCATCTTTGTAAAGACCACATCTGTCATAACGCTTGTGCTTATGCTTGTATCAACCATAGCCAGATTAGAAGTAAGAACCACCAGGTTTACTTTGATGCATCAAACAATGATTCATAAACACAACGAAATCTCATCATATTTTGCTTAATCCCCTCAACACTGATAAATGAGGTGGAAATAGAGTACACTTTAAGGATTATTTTAAGAATTTTGTATAGTGGGCTTTTTCACACGAGTAATCCACTAATAATTCAACATTCTATTTCAAAATAAAAAAAAAATCTCCTGATTTCCAAATAAGTTATGACAACAAATCTAAATTTGCTACAGTAAACCATAGTTTTTATGCTACGTCATTTCCTTCAAAAGTCTACCTGTGCTGGGTATAATTTCATAGAGATCTCCCCGGAGTGCATTCTTGCTTTTCATTACAATTTGGAATAAAACGTTACAAGTTTATCATCATCATCCAATCACATTATTAATGCATTAGATAAATTCTGTTTGGATGGAAATGGTTTGTCATAAAGTCATGATTTATCCTCATTCCTGGATATACTATATGCCTCCCTTGTGCCATCATGTATCCAAACATCTGAGGATGTCGAAAACACGATCTTGAGCAAGCAAAAGAAAACAAGGGTTTGGTAAAGCGAAGCCTTGTCATCACAAAATACAGCACATAGCAGTGGTCAAAAAGGATTTTCCAACATGCAGGAGCCAAACTATCATATTTACACAGTCAGTAAGATTACAAAGATGTTTATCTTGATGGGACTGAAATGACTTTGCTGGGAAACACGAGGTGTTTTTGCTGTAAATGTGCCATTACCGGGCCTTCCCTATTGAGAAACGACATTCCCGGGACACGAGGAGTGCCCAGAGTTGGCTTTTGTGATCTGTGTATCTGCGCAATGTGGGAGAGTTGTGTGTGTCCAACCCATCATACTGTGGTTAGGGCAAAGGGAAGTGTAGACTGCAACTGAGGATGGAATCAACAATTTATGTCTCTTATAATAGACAGAAAAATGGATGGAGCTGAACTGTGGGGAATTTGACAAAGTAAAGAAACGATGTTGACTCACACAGTGAGTTTGTTATCTCATTTGTTATCTGTATCATCTTTACTGATTAAGAGAGAAGCATTTCAATCAT
Source organism: Brotula barbata (assembly GCA_900303265.1). NCBI lineage: Eukaryota > Metazoa > Chordata > Actinopteri > Ophidiiformes > Ophidiidae > Brotula > Brotula barbata. The sequence goes on from OMNV01000645.1 coordinate 35,171, forward strand.
GTAAACTAAGAACTAGAATCGTGTGAGTAAATAATTATGTCAACAGTTTAATCAGACTTTCCTCTAACTCACACAGACTGTTTACTTGCACACAGTACTTGTATAGATTTTTGTCTCTACTGTGATTAAGACAAAAATAAATATAAATATAAACAAAATAAAATATGAAAAGTAAAAGTAGAAAAATGGATTTACAAAATAGTAAGTGGAATAATTCATTATATAATAATTTATCCTGATAAAATACATACATTCATCTGAGAATGTAAGGCAATGGATTGTTAACTTGTGAATACATTTACATCACATACTGTATTATTTGATTTTTATTGTGTCACGCATACAAGAGTGCCCAGACAACATGGGCTTACAAGAGTTTTACATTATATAATACAGGAAAGTCAAATAGTTTTTCACAAAAACAAACCAAACGGGACATATAGAATGTGCACACAAACATGCAATAAATAAGAATGAATATATCATCCCAGCTGTCTCCTTTTCCGGGCCTTTGAGACAAAGTCAGTTAAACGAATCCACTATGTCATCAGTGCACAAAAATATATCTGGGTTTTGTCTGGACATTTCATGATGATTGGTGGACTTTAAATGAATCATCATAGTGTGGACAATACAGAAGGAAAAGTGACTCCCAAATGACACACACTCTGCTCTCTTCCTCAGTGTATTTGAATCCCCCAACATCAGTTACCAGAAAGATATTTGAATTTTCAGTTTCAATGTGTTGTGAAAATGTATTGATTTCCTAATTGAGCTTAGAAATTAAGTTTTAACTCGCTTGTAAATGTAATGAATGAGGCCTTGGGATGTCTCTCTCTCTCTCCCATACACATATGCACACACACACCATATTTAGCAGTCATAATCACTTACGTAATATCACATGTTGATTTCCTCCTTCGCCTCGCCAAATTTAGAAAAATAACTTGTTTATCAGCATTGCATACAATGCGTTGTCTCTGTCGGCCTTTCTCTCTCTCTCTCTCGCCATCTTGAAGACAATGGGAATTAATGACTCGCAAGACTTTTACATGTTGACAGCTTGATTTGCGTTGCCTTTGTCTGAAGCCAAAGGATGAAGTAAAACTACAACCCATTAATTTACTGTGAGCAACAGTGAATGTGCATTCTTACAGGCTGGCGTGTGATGGATATTATCAATCAAAAACATTATATTAACAGTACACATTTCATCTGCTTGGGACCATTTTCAGTGTAGTTTTTGCATATAGTAAACATAGGGCTCATACACGTGTAATATCTTGAATTATTCCCTTTGATCTCTGAGTGCTAAGGTTTCTTATGAATACAAACACAATTTCTAAACAATATGGATTCTCTTGCCTTTTTACAGCAGTAGCAATGTCCATGCATTTTTAGGTATAGTCAGCTGTTTTAATCACTATCGTTATCCTTTATATAATGTAGTGATTGTACTCATGTCTCTTGGAATGCAGAGTTCTGTATTAGTCTGAACGAGGATCAAATAAGGCAATACCTTCCTCTTGACTGACAGCTAAACAAAGGCGATGGACCAGAGTGATTTGTCAATGGGTAAAAATCAACACAAAGAGCCATTGATTGGCAGGACAGAAAGGGGCAGAGGACAATGAGTGCTGCTGTGGGATCTCAGCGCAGTGATCAATACTGGAGTTCTGCATGAGGGAGCCATGGCCCTCTGTGTTTATACAGTCAGACACCGAGCAAAGATCAGCTATTGTACAGCCCCACTGCTGCTGTCAGTCAACACACAGCAACGCAGCTGGGGGTGGCCAAGACGTACACACACACAAGCAGACAGAGAGAGAATGAGAGAGTCACACAGGGAGATAACTCATGCCCCCATCAAACTCAGATTGCTCCTAGACTTTCCAGTGGGCGGATATACTGGATTTCCCGTCTTTAACACCATGTGTATGTGCATTTGTGTATGTGAGTGAGTGTGTTTATGTCACATGCGCCTCTGTGTGTATTGTTACTTATTTCACCCATTGTAATCAGTGTGAGTTCTTGGTTTACACACAAAAAAGGCCTTTTTCAAAAAGAACAATAATAACAACAATAAATACAGATGACCTTTGACATATGATTCATATGACTCTGAACATTGTTTTCCAATTTTCTGCTTATTTGCGGTTAGCTACTTACTCTCAGGAGCTTGTGCTGTAGTGAACTACTTTATGTAGACTGTAGCTTGGTTACAACTTTACCGCTTTAAATGTTGAGTAACTTGTAGCTGGAAAAGCTACTGTTTCAACACTGCACATTTTCTTCCTCGTCACACGGCTACGTGACGAGTTTGATCGCTTGGAGCAACAATTTGTCTTTGAAAATTCCGTCACGTAGGAACCAGAAAACAAAAGGAGGCACGGTTTCTTAATGTCCAAAATAAAGGAAGAGACGGAGAGAAACAAAGAGAGACGGTGAGAACAAAGTGAGACACGCAGACAGACATTCACAGAGGGAGGGATTCCGTTTATGAAAGGCCTAAGACTGAGAACAACATGCTAGACAGTGTCTCGTGCCTCTGTGTCCCTGTGCCTGTGTGTGTGTGCATGTGTGTGTGCCCGCCCCGTGTTAATCTTATCACGGCTCCTTGTATTCATGGTGAGGCCCACTCTTGGAGCATGGCTGGAGGTGAGTGTTTAATCCATCCTGAGGTAATCGCCAAAGTAGAGCTGCACCGTGGCTGCAGAGGCCCTGTTTACCCGCTGTCTGCTTATTAATCAGTATTACTGAAAAGCTGTTTGCTGTACCCACAATGATAAGAGGGCAACTTTAACGTGACTGAGGTTGTTTTGTTTTTTTGTAAATCTTATTAGCTTTCTTGTTCTTTTTTCATTTTAGCTTTGTGGGTTCACACTGCAATAATCCAGCCACTCAGCGCTCAAAATTTAGAGACTAAACGTGAATTTTGAGTTAACAAATGAGGCGGACGGCAAACACAAACAATTAGTGACACCAGCTAGCGCAACGGAAGATGGTGCGGTGTGAACTGGAGTTGAAGCCAAATTTCTTGTTACGATTCGTAAATTTATGCCCGCTAGCTTGGCTGTCAGCCTTCAGCATGTGGCGCTGCTCACTCTAAGCCCTCAAACTACAGGATGTCAGGGCAAACTGGATCACAAATGTAAACATGTTTAACTTTTGCAATTATAAATCAGTGTGACAGGAAGATGGCTGTAAGGGGAGGCATAACAAATTAATCTATACTGTTTATGAGTGAGGCTGGAACGTCTAAAAGAGTTCACTATAGACAGTTGGAAGTCATCTTTATTCAGTTTGGAATACACATATTGGGCTACTTTTAACTCTATACTTGATCAGTAAACAGAGCATGAGAAGGTGTAAGGGCTCAGAAACAACATTAGTACTAGATAGAGAGGCTGAGCCAAAATATAAACTTGAGCACAGTAGAAAGTCTTGCATGGTTAATAAATAGGATTCTGTAAGAGAATAGAATGCTGAAATCGATACTGGTTGGATGTCAGTTGCCTCAAACAAAAGATTATTGATCATTTAACAAGAATGTATAATTAGTAAATATGTACACGTATTGGGCATTGTGTTGTTCTACAAATGATAATCACCTTGTGTATTTTATCAATCCAGAGATGAAAGGTTTACTTTCAAAAAAGGAACGACAGCAAAGGCGATGGGAACAAGAAAGAACTGGAAGATGGTTTTATAACATTCAAAGAATTGTATGTAAAACGAGATACGCAGGAAGAAACACAAGACAGGAAATCATTTTTAGTCTGACATTTGGACATACTGGACTTTGTTTGTGCTCAGTGACGAATAAAGAAACAGTAGAACATATCATGATTCATTGTCCAAGTTATCATGAAGAATAAAGAGAACTTGTTTCAACTCATAGAGAACTTAGATTATAATTTCTGATGATTTACTGTTATTGTTGTTTTTGTTGTTGTTGTTGTGGTGTATGTAGTTATGCGTTAGATCTCGATCCACACTCTTAACCAGATGGTGGCAGTAGTTTGCCAACCACCGTTAAAGAGAATGAGGAAGGAGCGAAAACTTGATCTTTGCCTGAGTTCCCTCATTCATCCTCATTCTAGAAACACACCGAGGTGACACAACTGAAATGATCACAAAAGATTTCAAATGGAAATTATAGTTACTTGATCTGTACAGAGTTACCATATCTTGTTTGAATGACGTTTGACTAAAGACTTCAAGGGATTTGGGTGTTAAGAAACCATTTGTGTGCATGTGTGCGAGCTTGTGTGTGTGCGTGTGTGTGTGTACCCAGCTGCATTCTTAGCTCTCTTTGCCAATTCTCTGGGCACATTTGTTTGGAGTGAGCCCATCCACTTATTGACACTCGTCTCCTCTGCTTCGCGCATGACAATCCAGGCAATAAAACCACGAGTGGAGCACACACTGTTCAGCCGTTAACGTTAGGAAAACAAGAGCGAGAAGGACAAGTGTTTACCTTCCCAGGCCGTGAAAGGACGAGGAGAGGGAGAGCGAGAATAAGGAGACAAGGGCTCATCACAGAAGTTTAGCGCCTGACAAAATGTGGTGCAAAGAAACGCACGCACGCACACACGCACGCACACCCACAAACACTCATCACCTGCACTGTATGTTGGAAGTGACCGCTGTTCAAAGCTTTACGTGGCGGACACCACATCATGACGAAAGGAAAAAAACAAGTCCGTCTACCAACATGTTCGGGGAAGTGTGCATTCTCAGAGGTAATGGCATCTTTCAAAGCACGCCGTGACATCTGCTTTAGGGATTTACCACAACATCCAGAGAACCACACACACACAGAACAGCCGAAAGGAGATGGGACCAGACACCAGGACATCCTGTTCGGGGACAATGCCACCCCCCCCTCCTGTTTAAACTGCTAAAATGATAATGCTCTTGTAACTGTGCTGCTGTCACCACCTCGCTCAGGGTGTTGAGAGCTGTAGACATTTCCAAAACAGAATATCCCTTTGTTAAACATTGATGTACTAAATATAGGACTTGGACTCACAATTTCCTTAATCTTCCTGTAACAGTGCGAGAAGAGACTGTTTCGGGTAATACGTTTCCAAGAAGATAGTGGCTAAGAAAATATAAGCTTTGTAATGAAAGACGTTCCTAGGTTTTGTGACACTTTAGTGGTGCATTTAACTCATCCTAATATGAGGAGCAGTTGGACGTCACAGTGCAGTGCAGCCTCCAGTCTTTAAGCGCCGTGCCAGGGTGAAGGACACTGACATGAGTTTGAACATGCTTTTGCTGGTGGAAACCTGCACACATGCTGATACAGCTTCAGAGGGGCCGGTCCAAAAGCATAGATTTGTGACTTGATTTAATGAATAAAATAAAAAACCTCCATTATTTTAATCCTTACTTTCCTGTTGAGGTTCACTGAAGTGTAATCAACGAGCATTTGCATCCATCAGCAGCAGTCACGCAGGTCACGCACTGTTATATCATTGTTGATGTTGTTGGCTGCTGCAGTACTAACACACACACTCCACCAATAAACTCTTTGCTTGGAGCACTGCCACTGCAAGGTGATGCATTTACGCTGCTGTGTCACCTCAAACTTGTTTACCTTTTACCATATCCAGGCCAACATTGTGGTAGACTTGCAGTTTCACTCTTTCAGTTTTTCTCACATTCTTCGTCACAAACCACAACATGAGCAGTTGAAACACCTCTTCAAGGCATTAAAAGCCTGTGTACTCTAAACTAAACATCAAAATGTAGAAGTACTAGGCACCGGCGAGTGACCACTTTGTGCACTGCATACAGATCCGGAAGAATGTCCACAATATTTCGTCATTAAAGTCCACATCTAGAGTGGTAGTGAAAATCTGGCTGAGGACTGCTGTCACTATGACTGACCACACCCACACGCACACACACACAGGCAAACACACAGTCATTTGTTTCAATATCATGATAAAATAAATAATTAAGATGAATGCAGATTTATTGATGCAGTAGATGCATTTAGATCTGTTCTCCTTCTCAATGACAATCTTACTGGATAGATCCCTCAGTGAAAGAGGATTCAACCTCTTTCTCTTACTTTGGCGCACAATGTGAGAACTTAAAATCCACACATCCGCCACCACAGACATACACACACAGCAAAGCAAAACCACCGATCCACATACCTAAACAACAGACAGTAGCATCTTGAGAAGACGTGCATGAGTCGGATAGATCACGCCGGGTGTCAAATTTGGGACATGTCTGGACAAGTGGTGAGACACTGTGTCTCTCCCCCTTTCTCTTTCCCTCTCTCTCCCACACACACACACACTGGTCATCTTGGCAGGTTTTGTACACTAGGTGGTGATGTTGAGAGAGCTCCTTAAATTAATGCCTGATCTGTTAGATTTGACTCACTGTATCTGTCCTTGTATCCTTCATTGCCTTAAGGGATGTTTAGAAGACCACTCAGATGGATGTCACCAAACAGTAGCTGGATCAGGAAAATATTTTGGGGTTTGGTGTGATCAACACAATCTGCCATTATCATGTCATGTTCTCCACTTCAGTTTGAGCAGAATGTCTGATTGGTGCTGATTGGCTACAGCTGTTGCTGTGTTCACTGACTGAACAGTGAGGTATTCAAAATGAGGTCAAACAGCAAAAAAAGGAGTGAACAGGTTCTCAGTATAAACCAGGGTCAGATGCAGCAGCTTCACTTAAGATAAATAATAAAACAGACGATCATTTTTTTTCAACATTTCACTACATGCAGAGCAAGCAAGATTATTTAATCTTAATCTCATTTTAGCTATAGTGTCTATAAGGACGCCGTTAGTTGAGAATATAATTTATAGATGTGCTGCTGAAGTCTGAACCGGAGCTAAAATAGACCAACAGCTGCTAAGGCTGCAGAGAAAAGTGAAGGATGACCCCTCAATAGATAAATACATATATAAAGTGGGCCTTGATTTAGGGGCGGGGCTGCTTCGAGGCCACCTAGGAGTCTGCAAGTTGTATAAATACATGGCACGACCTCTCAAGAGGGCCCTTTACTTTCTCCTGTGGAATCTGCACCAGTTGCAAAGGCTGTGAGCCGCAGGCCTCATGCCGTGAAACAGGAGAAGCTGCTGAAAAGCCAAACTTGGCCTCAGAAATACGTTCTGCAGACAAGCAGCGAGGATCAACAAGGCCACGCGGCACCCGGACGCTGTGATATTTGATCGAGCTCGACGCGTCCCTGTATGTGTCTGCCCACCCTGCCTCACCTCCTCCGTCTCACACCTCACACCCCGTCCCCAAGGATAAGTGGTCCATCACTATAAATACCAAGGCAGGATGGAGAGCAAAAAAGAGAAGGCACGGAGCGGATGAAGGCGATCTGGGATGTTAAAAAGTCATTATGGAGTCAAATGTGAGGAAATACTAAGATGATTCATGTGTCACCTTTTTCCTGTGTCTGCGCTGTTTCTGCTGACACTGCTGATTGCTACGCCCTTCAGAACAAACACAGGCATATGGTGTCACACACTTGTGGAACCATCCTGTACTTTCCTGACTTTCAACACCTTCATTTATTCATAAGCTCAACCACCTCAGCCTGTCTGTCTCCTTGTCCTTACCCGTCTCTGCAGACCACCCTCTCTTCTTCTGAGGGAAACAGGTGCAAGGAGGAGTGTCCAGAACACACACACACATGCAGACTTCAGCACTGCTGCCTGCTCCGGCCCCGCCTTTCCCTTACCAGAACCTGTCCAGGCCAAAGCATGCAGAACATTTCCTTCTGTCCTCGTATCTGCAGCGTCTTCAAATTGAGGTGCAAATATAGCCTGACATCCATGTGAAAGTCAGTGCAGTTGAGCTCTCAACAATCCACTTGCCAGCAGCAGCAGGGTGGCATAGTCCGAATAGAGACAGAGCTATGATAACAACCGTGGACCTGGTGTTGAAACTGTTGGCAAAACTGTTGGTAGAAAAAGACTCCTTGTCCCTGTCAGCTCCATAGTCACATTAATATTAGTATTCTTATAGGCCGCATTCACACGACAGGGCGAGTGTGCCCAAAATCTGATTATTCCTCTACGTGTGACAAAAATCAGCATTTTTCTGACGTGTGGACGCAAAAATGTTTTCATATCTGGGTGAGGAATGTATTGTAACACACACACACATACACACCAATAAATGTACCGTGTGTGTGTTTGCTAAAGAAATGGTTAAATGCCTTTAAACCAGATCGTGCCTGTTGAGTGTGTTTTGCTGTTGCATATGTAGCATTGCTTTGGTCTCGTGCACGTGCAGGAAGTTTTGGATGTCTTTTCATATAGGTGACAGGTATGCAAGAATGGTGATGAAAGATTAGATCTCAGCAAAATATAGTATTTCAGGAAGCATTCCAGTGTGAATAATGTGTACATGTCACTTTGTCTTCAGTGCTATAAAATCCTTGTGCTTGAGGTTCACTCTTATGTAAGGCTCTCTATGTTGAGAACATTTAATACTAGTTTAACAGTAATCTCTAGAACATGACGAGCAAAATGCATTATGATGAAAAATCCAAATTACCAACATCTTCAGCCAGAGAAGAAAAACCAGGGAACAAACAACAAACAACACTTGGAACAAAAACTCATCACCTTCCATGGAAAGTAGCTTAAAAGTCCCATTTTAAACACAGGTAATAGGACTGATCTACATAAACAGATATGACATAAACACACCCATATTTGATATGATACACACTCATTAAATTATTTTATATTTTTCTTAATAGCTCTTCTTGGGGGCAGAACTCGGGTCCAGGAGTCTCTGGTTTGATGATGCTGCACCTATACAAAAAAATGCATTTATTGGTCCACTTTACTGAGCAAGGCCTGATTCAACAATAGCGATTGTGATTTTGGAGGGAAACGTGGAGTTAAAAGTTGGCGCTAAAGTTTGCGCGCGTCCCTCCTTTCAGTCGCTAATGAGAATGATAATTTGCGGCTCTGCTGACGACCTCCTCTCCCCCTTCAATAGCGACTTCTCCCAGGGGACACGATGCCACAGTGTCCCTGAGGGACAGCCGGCTCTCTATAGGAATCCTTTTCATCGAGAGAGGGATTCCCGCCTCATTCCACTTCAGCCCAAACTTTATTATCATATAATTGTAGACTGTCATTTACTTGTAAAGGTCCCATCACTTCCTCTATACCCTATATCACTTTATTCCCTATTTTTCAATCTGTAATTTCTCATTTCATGTAATATGTGGTTTCAGTGGTCACACTGTAGTCTCATCATTTCCACAGCATATACAGTTGTTTGGGTAGTGTGCACTGGTGGGGTCGAATCCCCCCGTGATCTCTCGTGTTTACGCCGGACCAGGCTCGCTTCTTGGCGGCCACGCGTGTGTGCTCGCCTCCTCACCTCCGGAGAACGGCCGCACGACCCCGGCCTGCCAGCGGGGAATTACTGGCTGGCGCTGCGCCCGGCCGCAGGCAGCCTAGTTCGCTCGGTTCTCACGACCTCAGCTCCACAAAGGCATCTCTGAACTATTAACTCAGACACGAAAGCAGTATGAACAACCGCAGAACCCACACGGGCTGCCAACTGGTGTTTCAGGACGTCTCAGCGCTGGAGGAAGCCTTCCACGCTGCGTTGGCAGCAGAGTTTCACAGTGCCACTTCCGACGGTGTCATCCACGGGGCAGCGGGGTGACAGAGAGAACGCAAGTACACGAATTAACACGGCAACTGTTTTATTCAGACAAATGATACCAACGCTTCTTTCCTATATGAGTGGAGGAATGCGCTGACGTATCTGCAGATACACATCTGTCTTTGGGAAAAAAACTCACGTTTAACAGAAATTTGTGCGGAATCCACGAAGTAGATAAGTCTGAGATTGACCTTAAATATTTACAATAATCAGATGTCTTCGTGTTTTTCAACGATTTCAACATACACAGCAAGAAGAAAATAGTTCCAAAGACTTGATCCTTCTAACAGTGGATATTTTGTGGCATAGCGTGAAATTACAGTAAGTCTGGAGTTTGGGGCCAACACAGTTTGAAGGTGGGATACTGTTTATCTTGAAGGATGGTGGTCGGGGCTTTACGGGCAGCTTTAAAAACCGAGTTACTTCTGGCCAGTGCCAGCCATGCGCGCACACACACCGCGGAGTATTAAATGTTGAGTGGGCTTTAACCAGCGGTCACCGGGCTGTAACCTAATCTGGAGTAAAGGGGCCCGCTGACTGCAAGTGGCTGACACACGGCTAACGCCATGCCGGCCGACACGGAGACACGT
>OMNV01000645.1:47285-67331 GCA_900303265.1 Brotula barbata
GGACGCATTAGTGACGCATCCAGGACAACTTTGTGTTTTACGAACGACTCAAAGTTACACCTGTATCCATCAATAGATTTTTAACAAACTTACCGCTCATCTGGACGCGCTGCAAGTTCCTCAAGTGCTTCACTGTCATCTCCAAGATATCTGCCTTTTCCAGCTTAGAATGCCGGGAGCTCTGGAGGAGCAAACATGTGCAATGAGTTCGTGTTCAAGCTAAGTTAAAATACAATTACCACCAATAAACAATGCAGATATGAAGTAAAACTCTGTTGAACTTACATCTTTTTTAAGTGCGTCCAGGATGAGGGTCTTTAGTTGCCCGAGGCTTTCGTTTATTCTCGCTCTCCGCCGTTTTTCCATGATGGGTTTGGAAGACTGCAAAAAGTAGACAACTCGACATTAAAATCGATTTCAGCAATCGCACAGACAAAGCTGCATATGGCGCGTCAACAAGCACGGCGAGGTTCTACTCATTCGAATCCTTACTTTTCTATGCTCGCTGGCATTCTTGGGTTTGTCCGGCGTGTGCGATCCGTTGGCAGGGGCACCGGCAATCGGAGATGCCGTCTGCTTCTCCATGGTGTCTGCTGGCATTATTGAGCAAAAGTCGAACAAAGTAAATCCTCTTTGGAAGCGTCAAAAATGCAAAAAGAAAAAAACAGAGAAATTCACGGCAGCGTCGTTCGGAAGTGCGATTCCCGGATCACCGTGCGTGGAGGCGCTTGTTATTGCTGAGCTCTCACGTGAGCAGAGGGGCGTGTGCGGCAGCGCGCGGGACCACTCTTTGCTTCTGCCTCCGACACGCGCCGCGCCGGTACTTATAGACGGCTTGCGTGCTCCCGGTTCGTGTGAAACCTTCTCTGCATTCTTTCCCACACTCGCCTCAGCCAATAGCGAAGAGGACTCACCCATTGGGCGCGGGGCGGACCGCTGATTGGACAACACCCCCGCGGGCCGTCAGTCACGCGCTGCTCAATCAGCCCTGCAGGGACAAACAACAAAGCGGGGCGAGCAGCAGCGCCGCGCGGGGACGAGCCGGGGAATGCGCCGGAGGTTTGCCTCCAACTTTGTTCGGTGCGTGTCAAAAATGTGACCCTGCTTTGTTTGTTTTTGTTTGTGTAGAGTTTGGAGAGTTTTACCGTGCGGCTCGGATCCTTCCGGGTGTGGTGCACGTAAACTGCTATTGAATAATAGAAAAGTCTGTCATCATCATTAAGTTACTTAATAACGACGGAAAACCATTTGATTTGTATTAGCCTTAGCGCGTGGCACAGCAGTGGCAAGAACTTGATAGCAGATTTTCTGTATTTGATTCACTCACTAAATGATATGTAACTGATATCAATAATTTCATATTGACACGCAAGAATACAATGCAGTAGATAAAATTTTACTGGTAAATATGCGAAAAAGGCAGATAAATACTTCAATTCTTCTTGTAATCATTTTCATACGTGTATTTGTTCATGTTATATACAGCGGGCAGCACATTCCTAAAAATTCCACTCTATTTAGTTCAGAGATATACATTTTAATGAACGTCAAAAAAAATTGTGAATTCTATTATTATATATCTCCTCAACTCAAACATAACAGAACTCTAATGGCACGCGACGCCGTTTGCAGCAGCACGCATCAGGCCAATGGCATGCGGTCGCCTTATGCAAATGAAGCAGAGCGCACTCTGATTGGCTGCCTGAACGGCTCTGTGTCAATCATCCCGGCGCGGGAGAGAGGGGGTTGGGGGAGAGGGTGCGAAGTCACATCTGTCTGCGTGCCATTCGCGCAACTCCAGTCAACGCGGAGCACGTGCCTAACACAGATTACACGCCGAAGAAACACCAACGCAGAATAGAATAGAATGGAATAGAATAGAATAGAATGGAATAGAATAGAATAGAATGGAATAGAATAGAATAGAATAGAATAGAATAGTGGAAAGTGAAATATGGACAGGGTTAGATTTACAAAGAAACGCCGGTCCGGTTTGCTCCTAGTGTACGAAAGCTGAATGTAACATTGAAAACTTGCAACTTGGACATTTCAGCGATTCATTTGTTGATTTTGTTTTATTGCTTGTGTTTGTAAAATAGTTCTATGTCAACGACTGAGACATAAAAGTGTTGACATAAACGTCTAGTACGCGAACTTGTTTTCTGCCTGTTTACTCATCTCACCGTGGAGACGTTTGCGCCTATGAACAGTGTATGTCAGTGTCTGAAGGACAAGGGTTCCATCTAGTGGTTAATGTGTCATTCAATATACAGCGATACACTGCAACAGAAGGTGTCAGAATTAGGTTTGTTGACCAAGTATACTCACACATCAAGGAATTTTACTCTGCTTATTAGTGTCTCTTTTTGTGCTTTTCTTACATTTATCCACACCATATAAATACAAAGGACAAGAAAGACAGATTTTCATATTAAAATATGTATATACATTATTTACAGTGTTATGAGGAGTTAACAGTGGTATGTTCTATGTAGTGCCCTAATGTGGGTGTAGGGACTATCAGCTGTTCGCGAGAGTGTGGGGAAAAAGCTTTTTCTTTGTCTGTTTGTTTTTTGGCGCACAGTGATCTGAAATGCCAACCCGATCGGAGGAGCTTGAACAGGTGGTGTCCAGGGTGTCGGGGTACAAGATAATGTTTCCTGTACGTCTCTGGGCTTGAGAGGAGTTAAATGTCCTGGATGGAGGACTCGTTGGCACCAATGATCCCCTCAGCCACCTTGATTGACCTTTGTACTCAATCACACAATCACACTATGATGGATGAGGTCAGGACAGAATCGATGAGCACTGTGTAAAATTGAACGAGCATTTCCTATGGGAGGTTGTAGTTCCTCAGCAGGTGAAGGAAAAACTTCCACCTACTTGGCCTTTTTTATTATGGAGGTGATGTTGAGCCCTAGGAAATTGTAATCCAAAGGTGCTCAAAGGCCTTCATGGCTGCTACAGTGCTGTAGAGGTGGGGCAGGGAAGTTGGGCTCCTTCTGAAGTCCACTGTCATCTCTGCTGTCTTCAGCTCCAGGTTGTTGCAGCTGCACCAGGATACCAGCCTGTCGACCTCCCGTCTGTATGCAGACTCGTCACCATCACTGATAAGACCGATTGGGGCTGTGTTGTTATTGGAGTTTCACAGTGGGGTTCCCTGAGGTGTAGTTGTTTGTATACATGGAGAGGAGCAATGGGGGGAGCACAAATCCTTTCGAGGCACCAGTGATGATGGACAATGTGATGGATGTGTGTGTAGTGAAAGCAAATGAACCACAGGAACCAAAATTGCATTTTTGATAAAGTTAAAGAAATGCATTATTCATGTTCTGTCATTTAATATGAGGAGAACTGCAATATAATGTGACTTAAAGAAGGAAGGTATTTTATGTGGTTATTATGAACTTAAGTCTATGTGGATGTTTTTCTCCTTATCTGAAGTGTAGAGGAGGCTGCAGTCAAATTTCTAAAGATGTTCTACACTGGACCCATGACTGATGATAACAAACAAAATAAAAATAAACTTCTGTTAGGGCAAAAGCAACACTTACTCCTTGTTTTTGTTTATCCACTAGGGGGCAGATTTGTGACTAACTCGATGGAGAAAACAAATATTAAACCAATAAATAATAAATACAAAAGAAGCCAAGACTATTCAGTGATCCTTTTGCAGCTAATAAAATGTAATTTAAAAAATAGATAATTTTTTATATTGTATGGTGTTTATGCATTATAGACTTTTCAAAGCAATCAAAACATACATATGCATTACTACAAAGCATGACAAACATTAATCACTGTAATGAATTATCTCATTAAATTATGTTCCTAACTTCTGAAAGTTGATTTCCATATGATGTTGAATTGAATAGAAAAGCAATGGCTGCCTTCAAAGTAAGAAAAGACAATTAAAATATCTAGATCTCACGAAAATCCTGAAATATGAGTGACACAGGAAAGTTGTTGTTACCCCTAGCAATACAAAAAAGGACAGTTGCGTCAGATACCAACAAAAATCTGCTACAAAGACAGATCAAAACTTTATGTGCCTGAATGGTGGATTTCCACGTTAAACCAGTGACTGTTCTTCAACAATAGGAGTATTACAAACTCTAAGAAGGAGTAGATGTCATCATAATCTTACAGCTGAGAACAAAGTCTATGCTCCTTTTTTTGGCCTGCAGTCTATTGAAAAAGCCCAAATGTAATAAAATTTTGCTAAGCCCCGCTTGAGTCTGGTCTCTAGTGGAGTATCAGTCATTGTTCAGTGGGTCATGTCCCCCCTGGCTGAGCTGTGCTGAGGCATGCTGGACCCTTGTTTACCCAGGATCCCCAGTCTCAAGGGCCAGCTGTGTGTGCTCGGGCTCACATCGACTATATTTGCTTTTGGATTGACCCAAATGATGCAGATCTAATTCTACAGAGCCCCTGGGTGATTACACAACTGCTCCCCGCACTATCGTGAAGATTTGGCATATGAGCGAATGGGCTTTGGGTTTAATAATTCTGCTTAGGTGGAGCAGCACCTGTTGAACCTGACGAGCGGCCCTCAGGGTATTTCAAACAGCAGCCATCAATAATTCCCACTTCATTCTTGCATTTCAAAGATTGTGGATCACACAACAAAGAGAGAAGGAATTCCCCTTCAAGTAAAAGAAACTCCATCATTAAAGTATCATTAAAGCACATGGCGACATCACTGCTCCGAGGAACGCAGACCGCCAAAATCCCTGCTCTTTTAAGCGATGATCACCATTCACCAGACTTTTTGCTTTTTGGCTGGGGTGTATGAGGTAGAGGGCTGGAAGAGGAGATGTCGGGGGAGATTAAAGGGCTGTGTTTGCAGATTTAGCAGAGTTCAGCCCGTTGTCCAGATCTGCTGTGTGCTCAGCGGGTCCTTTTGATTACTTGCTTTCTTGCTGCACGAATGAGCCTCAGCACTTCTAGAAATCCATGTGCAGAATGCATAAGCAGAGTCAATTATATCTGTATTAGTTGGCGTTAGCGCTGCAATCCTTTTATTTACACGATGAATCCTCAACACTGAGCGGTTACATTGCCTGTGGGTGGCATTTGTCTTGTGTCAGATACTGAAACAGTGTAGATGTACATGTAGGAGTTCATGTCAGCCCGTATCTGAGAGATGCACAGTGAATCCATTAGACAGACAATAAAACAGGAAGTCATCATTTGTTGGCCTGTTTTCAAATTGGAGATGACGGCAGGACTTCAAAGGTCCTGTTAGTCCTGCAAGGTTTCTGGTACGAGTAAATCCAGATTCCCAGCGGCAGCAAATCTAAGCTCATGTGAGAGGACACCTGTGGCTGCTGCATTCACCTCACACTTTAAGTAGAGGGATTATGCAGAGTACCAAAACACAGGTTGGACGATTCATTGTGGAATCTAATTAAGATCAACAAATATTTGTGTGAAAATATGTGAACTTTTCCTCACGCTGGCAAAAGATCTGAAGGGATTTTCAGCTGCCAAAAACTGAGATATTTGGTGTGTGTTGTTGCTAGGGATTTTGTAAATTTGAGAGTGGTCAGATGTATTAAAATTTCTCTGCATCTATTAATTGTGCTGGAATTTTCCCGTTCAGCTGTTTCTCGTTTGATGTGTTACCAAGGCTGTGGGGGGTGCATTATCAGAGGTCAGAATTTGAATAAATTAATATAGATTTTGGAATATTTCTCATGGCATTACAGGGGAGGGAGCATTCAGTCAAAGACTTCAAAGCTGCATGTTTGCACCACAAGCGTGAGGGGAAAAGTGGTATTTTTTCACACATTTTCACTTTATTCTTCCTTAATCTCATTACTCCCTCGGGTGTTTTCATACCTGCAGAAAAGAAAAAAAAGCAAAGATCAATTATATTTGCCTCACTTTTCAGGCGGCTTGTTGTCATTTTGCCATCTGCAGACCAGCATGTCCAGTACAATGTGGTGCATTCACAGAGCCCCTTTGGCTTTCTGAACAGAGAGAGAGCCTTTTCTCTCACTTCTCGGCCCAATTCAGGGCTTTCTTCTCCCTTTTAAGTGGGCTGTTGATGAGGTTAGTCTAATCAGATTAAGTCAACTCACATTGGTCTCCGCAGTTTGTTTTCCTTCCAAAGGCGTCCTGACATCTCCTATACTTTTCTTTATCCTCCTTTTTTCACTTTTCATCCAGGCTTCCACCAAAAAAAAAACCTTTCAGCCAGTGTCCCAATGGACTCCTTTATAAACAGCAGCTCCCCAATGATATAGGTTATTTAGAATGGGTCACTAGGCTGCAATACATGGGAAAGGCCTTTAAAGTTGTGCAGTGACGCATTTGGATGTTTTCACTGGTGTCTGTGTGAATGCCAGAGATTAGGTAAACACAAAGCACCAAATCAAATTTTGGAAATCGCTGGAACCTTTAATTTGATTCCCAAATAAATGTTTGAGGGATGTATTGTAAACGACACAACTAATGCAATCTGTTCTTTTAACCAGACACTAGGATGAGAGCGGTGCTTTCACGGCTAACTTGTTAAGTAGTTTTTAAGTGAAATAAATAATAAGATGTTATTTGTTTAGATTTCACTAATAGTTGTAACCATTACACCCGGTGCACTCAAACAATAATAAGCCACACATGGACTAAATTATCATATCAGGTTCTCTGTTCATTGAAGTCCTTATGTCCTCCACTGTCACTGCAAATATACAGGTTGGGTGCATGTTTCATTTTTCCAATTAACTACATTATGAGAATATTAGGAATATACTGTATAATAGCAAAACAACAACACCGATCTTTATAAATGAACAAAGACAAATATCATCTTCATTGTTCTGAAAAGCTTCATTTTATTTCATGCTATCCCCGCATCCTGAAAATTAGATAAGACATGATAACATATACCTTTATTGATGTCTGTAGGGAGAAATTCAGTCAAGAAGTCAGTAAAAGTCAGTAAAAAACAGTGGTAACTACAATAAGACTATTAATGACATTTTGTTTTTGATGCCAAGAACTGCAACTTGTTCAATTTTAGACAATTTTACATTCATGAAATGGGGGACACTTACTCTAAAGCTTACAGACAAATTAATTTTTTAACTTCAAATTTAATCGATTAATCACACAGATGCCAAGTTAAGCTTGACCACCCCCAACCTGAAACTGTAAAATCTCTAAGTTCTCATCAGTGGTGTGCCGTAACTCGATTCCCCCACTAATAACAGGCTTACAAAGACAATGAGCACAATGAGTACAGAGGAGGTCTTTTCAGATGACTTCAGAGCCCCCCTGAGAACAGACATGGCAGCCCACTGACTGAATGTGGGGGCTGTAGAAGCATTTCAAGCTAATGGATCTGAGAGACTGTCCACATAATTACATTACAGCATTTCAGCAGCCTTTTCAGCTCCACACTTGCAGCTTGGCCTCAACGCAGCACCTCATTCACATCAGAGCTCCACAGAGGAATCTGCCGTGACAGATATGTCCCCGTGGACACTGCTGGACCAGACTGTGCTCCACGGGACTGTTAGTCCCCTCATCTGCCGACAAATTCTTGGATTTAAAACAGCGGGTGTGCACAGCAAGATGAAATATGTATTTAGTTTGAGTACAGTTTTCTGCACGTGTACATATGAAGATGTTTTATCCTTCTGGAAGCGGAATCTTCCTTATTAGCCAAGTGTCCTCACTCACACACAAAGAATTTGTTTTCTTGCAAAGCTAAAGTACTGGACATAGCATAGTGCAAATAATAGTGAAATAATACACAAAATATGAAATAGATGGTGAATTCTTCCTGTTTTTACAGTTGACAGAATTCACATATGAACAAGTGATCATGTAAAATTACACAGTGCAAGTAAACAAAGTATAGTGAACACATTTAAAGTAATTGTCGATGTATAGCATATGCCAAATTTAACATTCTGTGGTATTGATACAAGCCAACTAAATATTAACTACAACTAATACATTTTTGCAGAATTGTAAAAACAGTAAACAAATAATTCAATTATGTTTTTTCTTCATCCCCAATAACATCAATCACACAGAAAAGTAATGCACAGTTTGATTGATGCGATCTGGAATGCAAAAAAACTATTAAAATATATTTAGAAAATGTTGTTTATCGGTGTTTGTACACAAATCCTTCAACGATAACAATTTTGTCCTTTGATTGAATCAGTGTCGCAAACCCGATTCAAAGCATGAAAACAAAGGGTTGAACCTGTTTCACTCTCAGAATGATGGAGCACCACGCCAGCTCAGGTCATTAATCAAATCAAGGTTCTTCATGTTCTCAGAGGTTTGTTTACATCAGTGAAGAGCAAATTTGCAGGTCAACAGTATGTTTTCCGTTTTTTTATTTTTTTATTTAATGAGACTTCATATAAATTGCTTGTATTCATTTTTCTGTTCATATAAATTCCTTCTATCTCTTGTGATGTTGGTTCTCTTTTTGTGATGATAAATCTGTCATAATGGCTGACATTTTACGAAGAAAGTTTTTGGTGCTTAACATATAGGCGTTTCCTTTGTGCACCACGGCAGCAAATAAACAAAATTCACCGAGAAAAATAAGGCAGAAAATCTTCT
This sequence comes from Brotula barbata, assembly GCA_900303265.1. Taxonomy (NCBI): domain Eukaryota; kingdom Metazoa; phylum Chordata; class Actinopteri; order Ophidiiformes; family Ophidiidae; genus Brotula; species Brotula barbata. The sequence goes on from OMNV01000645.1 coordinate 55,878, forward strand.
TTACTTCTCTTTTGCTGTAATTGGACTCGTGTCCAATCCATTCCAGCCAAACCAAACAAATGTAAAAAGGGAACAGGAGTTTTCACAGGCTGTGGTGAATGCTGCTGAATAAGTCAAACAGACCAACACAAGGCAGGAAAAAAGCACATTTGTCGCTGCATTAACGTGCTGAATACCATCCTCAATCTGTGTTCATTCATAAAGAACCTCTCCAAACCTTCACTTGACAAATGGTTCACTTTTAGACAGATGTTTGATGAATTTGTGAGCAAAAGCGTAATTTCCAGACAAAGGTCTGTGCCTCTTGACCAAGTGGAAAATCCCTTCAAACTAATATTACACAAAGCACTAATTTTCAGATTTACCTCCTCGCTTGCCATATTAAAAGATGCCATTGATCTTTTTGTCAATTTTGTTGGATGAAAAAATGCTTTTTTCTCCACTTCTTCTGGACCCCAAAAATGACTCCTTTTGTTGAGGAGCAAAATCAATGCAAATTAATCCTTTATCCATTTTCCTGTGAATAATTCAAGTCTTTGCACTTTTGTTTGGGTTCCATGAGCTAAAGAAAATCATAAGAAAGGTGGAGAATGTGGACATTTATTGGCCGGTGGAAGAGCGAGATGACCCCTCACTTGTGTGACAAAGAGGCCTTTATGGCGTTGGCGTGAACCCATGAAGCAGGGCCATTCCACTCTGACTGACCAGCACCGCAGGGGATCCAGCATGTGCAGGAACGCCTCAGTAAAACCAATTCCATTTACACCCAGAAAAGACTTCAGAGAGGAGAAGACATAAGCTGACTTATCCTTGATCCATATTCCAGAACAGGAAGAAAAGGGGAGGTCGTTTTAAACGATTCATTGTGATTACATCCATCATCGCAATTATTCTTTAAAAAAAATCGAGATTAATCGTAACTTTACATTGCAGCCGCAGGACAGCTGTTGCGTTCATCTTACTTTTGATGAAACTTCTCTTCATTGTGTATCATGTTGAAAACGTATGATTTTATATCAATCCGTGTTCATCTGCTGTTGAAAATTCATTCTAATTGCAAAATCAGGACCGAACTGCATAATGTAGATTTCTACACAGGTTTTTAAACATATTGATCTTGAAATAAAAAATCTTTCATTAATTTTCCAACTATACATATTTAATCATTTGCAATGATTTCACAGTGTTCCACTACAGGAAAGACAGAGGCAAAAATACATATTAATCAGGGCCGTCAAATAATTCAAATCTTTGAATCTTTGCAATGATAGTTAATCACGACTAATCAAAAAACAGGAGTTTCCAACAGCAGATGGACACAGCACGACATTATCAGTCGGACACCTTTCCTTGTCACATTCCTTCCTCCAACTTCCTTCTGCATTTGAGATTTTAAATTGCTGGGTGCTTCACTCACCACAGCCACCACGTTTGTTTCAGGTACAGTCACTGTCAAGTCAAAGACAGTAATAACTGCATCGAGAAATGGAGAACAGGTTTGTGGAGCTGCAAGACCTTCACCATGTGTCCTGATGTGAAACTTTCAAACAGGGTTACCAAAAATGCTTTATTTCCTTAATCAGAGTATTATTGGAGTTTCACTGTGAACTTAAATGTTCCTGGTGAATATATGTGAAGTTTTCTTTGAATGTTTATGGTTTGAAACACGACATACTTAACTTTTGCTAAATTTCAAAGACCAATAAAACACCTTAAGGTCAGACATGATTTATTCTGTAGCGATATGCTTTTGTCACGTAATCTGATGAAGTCAGTTTTGTGAATTCCACCGTCAGATTGGTTGGGTTGATTGTGGAAAACCTCATTTGATGTCAGAATGTTTAGTTTTTTTGTTCAGTCCACGAACCGGCAGCACAGGTTACAGTGAGTCTTTTATGTCCGATTGAAATGACAAAGAAGACAATGGTGTTTGCTGGTCATTGGTAATATACTGCACGATGATAAACCAAGGCCTTGCCGGGTTTTCCATGTTTGGAGTCAAGAAGAACATCATCCCATCATCAAAGACATTACTAAACCCCAAACACCGCCGCCCTTCCTTTTTCCTCTGATGTGGAGATTCACACACTTCACAGCCCGTACCCTCCCTTCAGCTCTTATTTTGGGCCAAACATTGCAGAGGAGACGATTTGTGGCCCTGAAAACACGGTGTATCAATCACATCAAAAGCCCAGGAAACAAAAGCAGAGCCTGGCAGCATCAGACAAACACTCCCATTAGTCACTGCTTTCTCTTTCACGTGTATCGCATCGCGGTTTAAGGAGGGGCCGCGTACGCCAGCGTATCACTGTAAAGGCAAAGAGAACCTACCGCCTGGTCCATTCACTGAGCCATGAAACAAGCCGACTACTGTGCAGTCAATTACAATAAACAGAGATCAGAGGACACAAAATAGACTGTTCTGTTTCAGCATACACCGCTCCATCTTCCCACACTCATATACAAACCCACCATTAATAAGGCCTGAAAAGTGTGATTTTCAGCCCTCCTTGATGTGTTTCTCTGCCTTGTCCCATCCCCAGCCCCCTGCCTGGTGCTGACCCAGCCAGCAGACCCCTCTGCCCCCCTTGTGCCCCCTCCAACCCTGGGAAGAAGAGGCCCACGCTGGATCTACAACTGGGGCTCATTAGCAGGGCCCACCTGGAGGCTGGCTGGGGGTGAACCAGGGAACGTGGGGGCCAAGGCCTTGATCTGTTGGCTCGGAGCAGCAGCGGGGATGGGGCTGAGTGTGGCGACAGTACAACATGCAGATATGTGCTCACACAGCTTCGAACAGATCAAACCAAATCCCTTTAATTGTTCCGGTTGCAGAGCCACGCCTCTCCTCACCGATTCCCACTTGTGAGAGCCCATCAGACGCTCAGCAGAAGCTCTGAGGTTTAACGTTGTTTGCACTGATGGTATCATAGCAGAACCAGTTTGTAAAACAATTATGGAAACGAGAGCCTTTTGTGTACGCTGGCTTTGAAGTGCAGCCACAAAATGCAGATTCAAATATCTCATCAACCACAGAGTCAAAGTCCTCCCTCTGCGTTCGCACAAACAAATCTGATGTAATTGGGAGTTGTTTGCTGTGAATCAGTGTTTACTGAGTCTGTGGCTGTGGTGTGTCTGTGTGTGTGTGTCTGTGTCTGTGTGTGTGGGAGGGGGGTGATGCGGAGGTATGCTGTAGAATACGGTGATGGTCTGGAGCCCCTGCGGTTGGCCTGAGGAGACACAAAGAGGTTCCGCTGAGGAGAGTCGAGCACAGTCTCCACTCCTGTGGCTCCGTGCAGTCACACATTCTGCATCCAGGGAGTCACGTCACCATCTGACATCACACAGCCTGAGCAGCAGACTTTCCAATGGAATCTGGCTTACATATGTGTTAAATTCCGCCTCCTAATAGTTCCACATCACCTTGGAAAAGACATTTCTGCCTGATGTGATTTATACCTCTGCAGTTTTTGCAATTTCATCTGAAAGCATCAGAATAACAGAGATAGAAGCTGAGACCTTTCAGTAAAATACTACAATAAAGTCCTAAATTCAGATTCTTACATTAGAGCACATAGACGTTTAAATGTGATTGAAGGAAAATAAGAAAGGAAGGAAGGACAGAGTAAAGGTAGATGGAAAGACACATGGAAGGAGGTGAGGATGGTAAATGATAAAATGATGACAACTTTAATGTATCTGAAGACTCAAGTAACAAATCTGCAGACAAACAAATCATAACCACAGAAATCACAGCATAGAAAGCAGAATTATTTTCCTTAAAGTAATGAAGTAAATGGATTCATAAAGCGATGATGATCATCATCAAATGGGATGAATACTCAAAAAAGAAGTATTTGAGCAAAACATTTTACCTCTGCAATCACTACAAAACATCATAAAAACTGAACAAGTATAAGATAAACACAGACAAGTGGTAATCATGGCTGTTTGGTTTTAAATGATAACCGGAAAGGAAATATTTTGATACTCTTTATTTACAGCAACATATATCAATCAATTTTCCAGAAGCACTGTTTTTCAATGGGTGGAAGGTAGTTGGTGGCTGAATTTGGCCCTGAATAAAACAGTGGGAGGACACTGTGGTTTGATTCAGCTTCTAAAAAAAAAAGCTGCTGTGGCCCTCAGGCTCTCTGCGCCTTCAGGGGCCTGATCCTGTCAGGAGAAAAGGGCCCCTATACAGGGGTCATCACTAGGACATGTACATCATATGTCTAATATGCATTGACTGGAAATGTCAAAAATGTCCATCTGTCAATGATCACTTTCATGATTACTTCTGTGTTCTGGGATTTTTGTGTTTTATTTAAAGACAGTTTTGTTTTTCATGATAGGAATCTGTGGACTAAGTTGTGTTCTCTAATGCTGTCATGAATCAAATTCTGAAGGGGAAAGTTCTCTGAATTGAGTAAAACAAGAGGCAAGAAAATTGAATTCAAAATGGCACAAAAATCTAGCTTCAACCAAAAAAGAATCAATATGACCACCAATACTAAATAATGCAACATTTCATTGTAAAATCTCAGATACTCACACGGGGCATTGTGTCAATCTTCAAATTGTTTTATTTTAAATGGTGAATGTTGCTGAAGATATCAAATACGTATATCAGCATACATGCATTATGTAGCTACATTTGTACGAAAAACATCTAAAATAAAGTGTATTTCAAACAAAATGAGAAATGCCATAGCTGAAGAGAGTAAGGGTTTTAATTCTTTAGAACAATGAGTATGCATGGTTGAACTCTTTAATGCAAACACATCAGGGTTGGGGCGGCCGGTGATTTAGGCGTGCACAGCGGCACGGGTTTGGCCTGTGCCCTTTGTTGCATGTCATCACCTTTCTCTCTCTCTCTCTCTCTCTCTCTCTCTCTCTCACTCTCTCTGCCCTGTCCTTCCTGTCTGTCTTGCTACTGTAATTATCACAATAAAGTAGTAAATTCCAAAAAAAGGAAACACTCCAGGGTAATTGGAAAGATTTTGGATACATTTAATGGGCATTTTCACATTAAAAAGTATACCATTCCTTTTTTTAAATCATGCAAATTTTGATTTTGCCCAGAATTTATTTTATTCCTGATGTATTGAGTAACACTTTATACAGATTTACCCAGAATGCATGCAGAATGCATTTCTTTGGAAACTGTGGGCATTTCAGTAGAATTTGTGTCCTGAAACAGAAAATACACAAGTCAACTATGTGTAAAAATGAAAAAGAGAGAGAGAGAGAGAGAGAGAGAGAGAGAGGAATTTCCTTGATGAAACTAGAGAAGTGATTTATTTGTAGCATGTTGATATTTGTCACAGCCTCCCCTGCATCACCAATCAGTCTGTGGTTCATTGGTTCATTAGCCACACCTGCACTTCATTGGCAGACATTGAGACTAAACCGGATAAATCTGAGAATGCTTTTGTAGTGTCCAAATGTTTTCCGTCCACACCGGTGTTTTCACAGCGTTTAGAGAGTTGACCACAACACAATGGTAAAAACACCTCTACATTTCTTCAAAGGGATGTGCAGTAAACCTGACGGTAACAGGTTTACATTATTTTGGCCTCACATTTTTCAGTTAAATCTGACTATATATAAATCTATATAATCTTCCTCTGGAATACTGCCTGTATATCAGGCAAAACTATTCTGAGCTCCAACTTCAAAACAAAAGTAGACAGCAAAGAGACTAACATTTGTACCACGGTGCCACCCCATGTGGTTCTCATTTTATTAGCAGACCTTTCAGGATTAAAATGGTTTGCTCAAAATTATTAAGATTGGTCTGAAAAGATTTTGAAAACGTGGACATACACCTTGTTTTGTCTGCATGTGAACGTATCGTTCAGCCAAACCACTTTTTGGCTTTGTTTGTAATGAGCATTGGCTGAACCTCACGAAGACAAATCACAGATCTGAGCCAATTATCTTAAAAAGAGTCTCTGGAGCGGAGAATCTTTCTCCAGCTGTAATAAGATTGACTCATCTCAGATCTTGCCACTTCCTTGAGTTCCTGTTTAGGCAGTGAATGGATTGGTCACGATGACTGATAAAACTCAGTCACGGACCACCACATCAAGGACAATTAGCATCAGCTTGACTCTCCAGGCTCGCCCTTTAAGCGGGATGAAAAAGGTGACCTGCTGACTAAGCACATTCCACCTGCAGCCTGCAGTTCAAAGGGCCCCCGCGAAGGCCACCTCACTGCTCCGCCGCTGAACCTACTGCCACCACCCTGAGGCAACGCACGCGGCGGGCGCCCTGCTGCTCCATCAGCACATTCACAGCACATGGAGCTGCTGGCTGAGGCGCTACCTGCCAGCTCAGGTGACATCTGAATGGGCTTCACCACAGCATTAGCCTCCACCCCCCCAAACTCCCTCAGAGGGTGGCAGCATATGGCCGGCTCACATGAATTCCCCTAGTGTTTGAAAAAGCTCCCAGAAGCCTTCAGGGCGATCGGATCTTCACGCTCCTCTTTACTAGATTAAGTCTAATAATCTGCCAGTAACGAGACTTTAAACCCAGAGCGATAAAACTCGAGGCCTCGGGCTGCACTCACACACTCACACTGCATGCCGTTTCCACTTTAACAATTTATTTTATGACTGCAAGTAAGAGTCTATGTTCCCCATCAACTTTCTCCTTATCCACCAGCAGGCATATGGAAGACTGAAAAGTCTGAAATCGTTTGTTTTATAGGCGAGAGTTGACATTTTAACAAGCCAAAGGGGCTAACAAGGCAACTCTTTCTTTCTTATATGTATTTATATACATACGATTATGTATGCATAGATGCAGATGATGATGATAGTGAATGCATAGACAACAACATGGAAGAAGAAATACAATCACTTACTTCTGTCAAAACTGCAATAACAGTGAGGGACGGTGGTCACCTCAGACTTTGAAACTATAAATCCTCATATTAACACATATTATTGACTGCAAACATAAAAGTTACAGATAATTTACAGTACTTGCCTCGGAATGAAGCCTTTCAGGGCACAAAAAAAGACAAAAATGATCTTCAAATGTTCATAAGTTCAACTTGAGAATCTTTTCAAGATAAGGAAAGCCATCTGATTTTCTTGTATTCATTCTTGTGTACGGAAAACTCAACAACAGAGAAAAAGTGACCATAATGGACATTTGTAACTCTGCTCTAAATGGAACGTGGACTTTGTTCATCCACTCCAGAGCGTGCTGGGTGATGACTGACTTATTTCCAGCTTTGGCACAGTTGAGCACCGCTGTTACAGATTGTATAACGTGATCCAATAACAGGGTGGATTCCTCTTTACTTGCTGCTTCTCACCATCTAATATCTTTCATATCTTTCATCGCTGGGGTTCCTTCCTGACTCCACTGCTTTCAGCTCCAAATTAAATGAGTGGAAAGCAGAGAGGGTGCGAGATGCTGGGGTCAGCTATGAATTACAGTCAATGACTTGTGTCCCCGGAGGGCCGGAGACGGGCCTGACGCTCGGCCCGGCAGCCCAGCGAAGGCATCTGCCTAATCAAGCCTCCAGCGGGAGTCCTGGATTCATTATGAAGCCCACACTATTTCCCAAGGAAGGAAACCGGGGGCTTCCTCTGTACCTCGCTGTGAGGTGGGGATTGATAACCTGCACAAAGGGCCCGTTTTGCCTCTCACTTTTTAATGAAATGCGCCTACAAAGATGGAGATTTGGAATTCCTTTTGTCCTGTGCCAGCACTGTTTGTTACTCCACATCAAAGTTACATCATTTCCCCATTTGAAGCTTCACGTTGTTACTGATCTTCGATTGAATGTGATGGTTGCTTCTCGTTTGTTTTAGTCAACAGGCAGATACAAAAAAGTTTTAGTGACAAGGAGGGCATGACAGTATAAATGTAAAGTAACCTAGTAAATTGTCTTCTGGCAATTTCGAGTATTTTCGTTACAATTTTGTGTTTAGCATTGATCAGATGATGGATATTTTTTCCTTTCTTCCTTTGTGTACTCTTTAAGGGATTCTTGAAATTGCGATGAATGAAAAGACTTGGTAATCAAAACACACGTCTATAAAAATATAATCAAATTTGAGAGGCACCTTTGCTACCTTGAATAAAACATCAAGCATTTCTGTGGTTCAGAGAGAAATTCCAACACGTTACACTATTTACACAAGCTGGCCCAAGATTACAAACAGTCACACACACGTACATCCCTTTCCTACTTCAGTCCCAGGACTGATGTTGTAAAGAGCAGTCTGCAATGCGTTGTCTGTATGTATATGTTCTGTTCGTTACTAGCCGGTCTGATCGGCATGCATCTGCATCATGTTTTGGTCCTCTGGACAACATTGCTGAAGACAATGGCATTCCAGCCTGGAGACAACCAAAGCCTCCTCACCAGGACAAGGGACCAAAACAACGTTTCTCGGCTTGACGGTGTCTCTTCCGACCTTATGCCAGACAGCCGACTAGAAATGCCAGGAATGCTAGACTGCTGCTCGATAGGAGACCATGTTCCACTTATTGGCTGCTGGTGGGCAGAGACACGGGGACAATGTCCAAGATGAGTTCCCACACAATAGGAACAAGACATTTATGACTCTTCGGCCACGGCAGAAATGAAAGGTTCACACTCAGGACACTCGCGGCCCTCATACTCCCACTGACACACACACACACACACCTCACGTTTCCGAGCCATGTCTCACAGGCAGAAGAAAATGTCTCGCCTCAAGACAACCAGGCTGTCCCCTTTGGGGTGATTTAAGTGGCCTGTTATTACCTTTCTTGGCATTGTCTCTCCTGTGGAATCCCAGCCTGGTGATGCTTTTAATTATTACTTTCACCATCACTCATTAGACAGGGGCCAGCAGAATTCTGCCTTGGTGCTTCAAAATGACCAGAGAGGCCCCTAGTAACCACCATGAGAATGTCAGGCATGAATACGTAACGTCTAACAAACAATAACATGGCAATAACAGCGCCATGATTAACAATAAAACAACATAAATATTACTTGCTGTGGTTAGTGAAGGAAAGGTGTCAACAAAAGGCCGCGCAATACATGAGAGGGCATTTATGGCACACTTTAAAATGAACTCTGTCCCCTTTGAAAAGAAGGACCACTACAGATGTTTGATAGCACAAATATGATGGATACATATTTAAGGAAAGTGTCTGACTTCACCCACTTGATGGACAATTCTTCTATATTTTAATATCTCTGAGGGGAAAAATGCAATTGTGTGAATTTTCTTTGGCTCTAAAATAATAATAATATACTACTATAATCTAACTGAACTTGAACTAATAGTAAAATTATTAGTTCAAAATATATGTTGAAGTATAAACAGGTGACTTATTTACTTTATGATCTTATTGTATGTTAATGTTGAAACTTGTTGCTGTATGATAGTATGAGAGTATGACAGAATACCAAGGGATGTAAATCAACAAATGAAATAGAATAAAATAAAATAGAATAAAATAAAACAAAATAAAATAAAATAAAATAAAATAAAATAAAATAAAATAAAATAAAATAAAATAAAATAAAATAAAATAAAATAACTTTCTTTGTCTTAAAGCACACAATTCAGATTTTTTTCATTTGCTTACACTTTGGCAGACATTTACGTTGCCACTTCTACAGTTACATCAAACTTATGTGGCCTATAGTTTTATCCACCTTTATGCAGAAAATTAAACACAGATACATCTGTATTTTAGACATCAGTCATCCAGTGGTCTGTCAGTATAACCCCAACTCAAAAATGACTCATTCACAGCCGATCAGTGACTGTGATGAGCCAGTAGATCCGATAGAGAACAGAAACAAAGTGACCAGGAGGTAACAATGACTTCCTTTCAGTGGATCACTTAAATGACCTGAGTTAAGTGGACTCACTCACAACAGCTGATAGTCCTGGACATAGAGTGCCCCCTATTGGTGTCACCAAAGGAAAGCGAGGAAAACTGGAGGGTATTCAGCCATTCTTGTACATTGTGACATCCTGCTTGTTTTCAAGTGGACATGTGAAATAATCTAACTGTATCTAAATTGTTTTGTCTTGTCTTGTTTACTCTGCTGTATGGATTAATAGCACATATATTACATATACTTCACAATGACCTGTCATTTTGCGTTGATTCAACGCATGTTTGAGACCAGAATTGTCTGTGCTATTATCTGAAAGGTGGAAAAACATGGACAAAACAGCAGATAATAGTAAATAGTACATATTCCAATACGACAGCAGGACAAAATTACATTCAGAACAAGAAAGATAAGAACTACTGGTCTTATTACATTGGATTGCATTATACAGCAAATATTCAACTATAAACTGGATCAATAGTGCATTATTCCAAAGTGTTATTTACAACTTTAGCTCCAAATGCTCCTTTTCTGCTTTTAATAGAAAGGTGTGTAATTAGTTGTACTAATTAGGGACGGCTCACTGAAGTGCCCAATACACACTGATGCTGCTAATTAGCTGCATGGACCTGCAACACCTTTTCACCAGTCTGGTATTCATTGTCCTCCTCCTTTGGTCTGCTGCTATTTGAACCCCATATCCCAACTTTTTCTAATTAGAGACACCTTCTACTCTGAGCTTTACTCGCTCCATGTCCGGGGAGAAAACACAGTCCTTTAACAAGTGGGCCCCATTCTGACGTTCACTGGGGAAGTTTACCCACATCTGTCTCAGCACCTAACCCCTGGAAGAGACGGGATCAGTGCCAAGGCTAGAGGTCAACACTTGTTCCATTGTGGGCTAGAACCAACATGAACTCCCGCCTGACACGGCGGACAGTGGGGAGCACTGCTAGGTTGGTTTTTAGGGCCACGCATGTGTGAAGTTGAACAGGAGTTGTGCTTTGAGGCGGTTTGCCGCACGGAAGCGTTTGAAAGGGACCCTTCAGGTTTCTTGATTATGAGAAGAACAAATAGTCGCCCTGCTTTTGTCTGCGTTGTCAATGGCGCGGATACAAATGGAAAACAAAGATCAGGGTGAGAATTTGCAGGTGTGTGTGGATGCGTGCATAACCAAGCAAAGGAAAACGGAAATACTTTGGGTCTACGTGGTCCTTCAGGGGGAGGGCCGTGTGAGAACAGATCTAGTTAGGAGCATCACAGCAGATCTGACAAAACAGGCGGCGGGGTGAGGCCATGCTTCCAGGAGTGACCCAGCAATGTTCAACCAATTTATACCAACCAGCACTCTCACTCCCTTTCCTGTTAGTCCGGCTTTCTCTTACAAACTCTCTTTCTCCCTTATCAGCAAGCCACCATCCATAATTGACCTGATTCCCAGATTTCTGTTCCTCCGGCCACCCCTGCGGAAGCATAAAAGTGGACAGCATAGGTGGCAGAAGACTGGCTGGCTGAAGAAAAAGGAACTTAAAGAAAGTATTCTTTTAACGCCTTGAAAGACACAGGAAAATCAGAATAATGACCGC
>OMNV01000645.1:72749-170394 GCA_900303265.1 Brotula barbata
ACGCAAGGATTCAGACAGGCCCTTAAGAGATTAAGGAAAGGAAGTACTTTTGGAAGGATTGAAATACCAATTTTGCCGGATTTACTTTGGGAAAACCCCAGTGGAGTGACATTAAAAAGTCAGCAGAGATGCTTGAAAAGGGTTCAACGCATAGAAAAATGCAACTTTTACACTAATCATATAAATTTCTTTTTCCTATTTGCTGTTCTACTGCGTTTATTCTAGCAGTGAGCAAGGAATAAAATTCATCCACCACATAGTTTTATGGAGACCTGCAGTCATAAATCTAAAACATTCACAGATTGTTCCATGTGTCATCTACCAAAAGACACAATAAAAGAAACACTCAAATTAAATAAAACCACATCCCTTTTTTTCATAACTTCAACTTTGTCACATTTTATTTTATTTCATTTTATTTTGTTGGATTATTTAACAGGGACATTGCGAAGGAAATATGCCAGATTTAGTCAAAAGGAAAATTATCAATTTGTTGTCCTGACAAATGCATTAAAGCACTTTACTAAAAGAAAAAAGTTCAAAGAGAAAAGCCAAGATACAGCTAGCACAAAAGTAAAGAACGCGTACATGAGTTTTTTTCAAAAAGCACGCAGACAATATCCTACAGAGCAAGGTAAGACAGAAAGTTATGAATTTGTAGTCTTGCGAGCTATGAAATTCTATTTACAGATAAGGGGTACTTGGTCGGTTGGGGAAGCCACATCCACTGGTGGGCGGGAGCTTTCATGCCTACGGAGAGGGACTTCTCAGTAAGGACAGTAACTATCCCCCTTCACATCCCCTTCGATTGCCCAACACCACTCAATGCACAGTCTGCACTACGGTCTCTATGTCAGGGAACCTTGAGGTGCCTTTTATCATCCTTTTTCATATTTATTTCTAGTCATCACTTGCATTTTAGACCCATCTAAAATAGTAAAAATCCATTAATACATCCGTTCAAATTGAAGCTGCTGCCGTTTGATCTGGTTATGTTTCCATACTCTTTTAATGACTTGTTAACTTGTGTAAAAATTAATCTGGGCCCTTTGGGCTTGGATTGTTCGCAAGGAAGAGACATGTCATTTTTCTAAGAGCTTTCGTCCAAAAGAAATGTCCAAAGGCTTCTAAACACAAGCAGATGCACGTCTAAATCATTTATATTTTGTGTGCGTGTGTATTTCACACTGTCCTCAGAACAACTTTGGTTCGTGTCCCCTTTGGAACAGTGACAAAGACCTGCCAGAATGATGGATTATGAAGCTGCTGCCTGAATTTCAAACAAGGGAGCTGCCTTAACTCCTGTCCAAACTTAAGCAGAGCCACAAACCCCCCCAAAAGAGGGAAAATATACGCAGAGTGACCGAGAGAGAAAAGGTGTTGGGGGTGAGCCCAGAGAGGAGGAATCTTAACAAGTGTTTACCCTCATTCTGTTGCCAAGCTGTGGTGCAATAACCCACCGTAGCGAAAGGCAGTGCCTCATCCAGGAAGAAAGGCCTCAGCCTGTGGGGTCAGGGGTCACTAACTCTGCCATTGTCTCTGACAGGGCAAGCACACTCCAGCTTTTCTCCAGCTTTCAAAGGGCTGTGATGGGGGTGGAAAGATAGGCCTGAAAACACTGGGTCAGGACCAGGGGCTTTATGCTAGCCGGGGAAGAAAGATTTGGACCCCAAAGGTTAAATGAAGAGCGAAAGGGCCCTTCTGTCCAATTACCGAGGGACAAATGCTCTCTGTGACCCAGCAGGGTCAAAGTTCAGCGGAGCCATTGGTAGCGGCACACTCTGGCTTTTTGTGGACCAGATGAGATGAACCTCCACCCTGTGTATCTAAGTGACACTCTGACCAATAGTAAAAGTATAAATAATTTGGGGGCTTGTGTGCTGCCACTTAGCAGAATTAATTTATAGACCAAGACAGAGGAAGGTCAAAGTATTTAACACAACGCACTCAAGTAATTAAAGCATAAGTTGAGACTTAGCATTAGATTTGTACAGCAAAATGAACACAATTACTGGGGATATGTGTAACGATCTAATATCTCAAAGTGCGGAATTTGCACACAACACTTTAGCAGCACTATAGATTGAATGCGATGATGTCATTAAAATGCGACATCCGCAAATCTCGGAGGATAAACAGAGACGTGCTGTGGCAGGCGATAACTACAACAACCCTCCCCTGAGGGATCGGTTATAGCTAACTGTTATGCTAACCATGCTACGCTGTCTTACATGGAGTAGAAGGATTTGACTCTCTTGTCTAATACAATCATCTTAGAACAACAGAGGCAGGAAAGAGTGGGAAGACAGGGAGAGCAAGATGCAGAAATTATTAGGAGAAAAGGCTTTGTTTACAGTTAGCCGTAGAAGCTAACAGCTAATTGGAGGCTAGCAGCTGGTCAGAGATGGAAGACCGCTCCCAACAGCAGTAATTCTTTAGACAAAGTGTTTAGAGAGCGCTAACGACAGAAATCAAGAGGAGTTTGGAAATGACTTTGTACGAGGACGTGGCTGTTCTCTGTACATGCGGGTGATGACATGCTGTTCATTTATATTTTGGATCTGTAAACACTGGTGAATGAATTACTAATTGGGTCCAAAAACAAACAGTTCAAGGTTATTAAAAACTTTTACATCCATTTGATAGTCTTTTTCAAATTAATAACCTATTAATAACTGGGCATACACACAAAAATTGCATTAGAAATTATTCCCAGAAAAGTTATTTAAGAAAAAATATGATAATCCATTACAGCAACTTTTTTGTTTTAAACTACAGCAGTTTTTATTTTCATTGCACCTCTCTCTATGAATTGAAAATCATTTTATATGGATTTTGCAAGCACCCTGATGTATTTGTTATCTTTGGAAACCTTTCACTCAAATGTAAAACTTTTAAAGATGTGTTCATTGGTGGTTACCTTGATTTACATTGATTAATGGAAAATTTATGCCTCGATGAATTAAACCCTGCACTTCCTCCCTTCCCTGTTGCAGGCCTCTGACTCCGCCTTCCTTGGAGCTTTCGGACAAACGAGCCAAGATTTCCCCGAGACAGTCATGTGCCGATCGCAGTCTCAGGCGACGCTTGTGGTGTTAATACCCGCTGATACAAAGGCCCACTGAAGTGGCATGGTGAGAGTGTCCCCTAGCCGGAGATGGCTGGATTAGACTGTTCCTGAGTTACTTCCTCCGGAGCCCATGGGCCGCCAGGGATTAACTCTGTGATTTTAATCATACGCACTTGTTAGGTTAACAAGCAAAGTGCAATCATATTACCAGATCCAGTCCCCTTCCAGCTTCTTAATGCATGACAGAGACTTCCAGAGTTCCACAGTGTTTTTGTCGACGTCTGGCTCTTGTCTGTGCAGCTGCAAATTTTGTTTTTGTGGCTTGTATTGAATCTCATATGTCAGCAGAAATCCTCAGGATGAAAAATTAAAGAAGTTACTTTAGTAGTTACGAGATTGGACATTTTGCCATATTTGAGAGTAAAATTACACACAACACATTTACTTTTGAATTCATGCAAATCCCATTAAACCCGGGAGAATCTGACTCATAGCCAGGGCACCGCTGCAAAAGCTCTCAGAATGTCTACAAATGAACCAGAGAACAATCCATCAAAGCCTTTAGATGCGTTCGCCTGGAACGCACTGAGCACTATGAAAGCTTTAAATCTCTTCCTCTGTGGAATCCATTTGGCAAGGGTCTGCCACACTTCACTTGGGGGGGTGCAATGGAAGGATACCAGGAGCGGCACCACTGGGATACATTATAGACCCTGTGTTTGTGTGTGTGTTTATCCACGTGGGTGTGTGTTGAGTGTATTAGTCGGGAGGATTTTCTTCTCCCTGGGACTCCTCTCCGCAGGTCCCCTCTGTCCTTCATGAGCCAGCATAAGCCTGTTGGACACACACGGGGGCGGCGGAGGAGAGTCACGGCGAGCTAGCCTGGCTCCCAGGGTCTTACAGGCCCTTAGAAGGAGCAGGATGACCTTTTACTCAAGGATCAGGAGCCCAGGATGCAGCTTGGGGCACACGGGAGACCTGATTGCACCCAAGCCTTCAGGTCACAATCCCAGCTGGGCCTCAGCCTCAGACCAACGCACTGAAGCAGCTTTAGGCCAGATGAAGCACTCAGTGCTGGCATGAGGTGAACATTTATGATCTGTCTTATGTTTGGACTGAGAGAACTTCATCCATATGCAGAACAGTTACCACAGACACCCAGACTACCATCTACTACATGAAGTATTAAGTGGATTTATTTAGTAGACCAGCAAATCTTTGTATTAGCAACGCAATATCCAATGAAAGGTCTTCAAATATAAATATTCAATTAATTTAATGTAATATTTTTATTTTGGCATTGCTGCTTTATTATGATATGTATAGTAGAGAGACAGACATGAAGGGCAGGGTAGAGAGGACGTGACACAAAGCAAATGGCAAAGGCCGGAATCAAAGCTGCACCACTGCGTTATGTGGTATGTGTATGTCAGGGATCAAGCAGTGTAGCAACGAGGAAATAGGAGTTTTGCCTTAAAGGCTGGGGTTTTATTTGCCTAAAATGCTCAGAAAATGAATTAATCCAGAGCATAAAACTGGCCTATAAAAGAGATCAACAAAAAAATAAACATACATAAAAACGTGAACAAGGTGTTAACAGAGCAAACTGACCTGCCACAATGACGCCCGAGGAAACAAATGTAGATGCTTGGCCAAATCGAATAACACACAAAGGGGTAAACAGGACAAACACGCACTATACCTAAATACAAAACAAACTAAATAAAGCCCAGATCCCCCCGTGACATGCCAACGTGTGGTTTGGTCCAATGAGCTGTTCCCAGGATATAAGAGTCCTCAGAATTCAGCCACACCCTTTTGCCACACCTGGAAGGGATCTCCAAACAACCACGGTAACTCAAAAACAGAAATGAAATGTTAATAGAACACAAAATTGCCTGTGTGACCTTACAATGTCTGAATGCCTGTGCCATAAACAATTTAAGGTTAAAAGCACATAAAAAAATCTAAATCAAACAACCTGTTATATTTATTGACTGGGTGTGGTTGAATGTAAATTAAATAAACTGTGTCTACAACTAATGAAATAACAGAGGATGAATTGAAGCATTACCCTGTGTGGCTGTGGCCATCACAGGACCCACTTTAACCCAGTGAGGACACCGGGCTAAAGCCAGTTTGCATCCAAATACAAACTGGATGACATCCATCATTATAGAAATATGATGCAAGGAGATCTTAGTACAACATCAAAAGGTGATATGAATGAAGGACTATGATACGATTAAAATGGATGATAATAATAATGATGATGATAAACGATGGTTATATAAAAAGAAGGTAGGAAGTGTATAAACAAGCCTGATGAATCCGTAGGAATGAGTGAATTAAGTAATTAATTAATTCACTCACTCATCCATTTGTTTGTTCATTCATTCATTCATTCATTTATCATCCATTCATCGATCCATCAATTCATTCAAATTATTAAGGTAGATCTGATTATTTTCAAGCAAGAAATAAATAACAAAAAATACACAAATAAAAGCAATTAAATATTTGAACTGCTTCTGGCATTAACACGATGTTACCCAAGTCATTTTCACAGACCGCCCTCCACAGACCACCAGAGGGCCACAGACTACTGGTTGAAATACACTTGTCACGTCATTCTTGAACAAGTATTCTTGAACGCAGAAATGTCTTTTCTACTTCTTTTGAACTCCTTTCTGAGAGTTGAACACCTGGTGTAAACTGGCTTGAGGTAGCATTTAGATAGTTGGATGCATTTGAGTGCAATGTTAAAATGAAGGATGTGACGTGCTGAAAATTCCACTACTTCAGGTCCAACTAAGCACTTGCCAAACAAATCAGTATTAATCGATCAGATACAGTTATTTGTCTTAAGACAAACATTGGGCATTGACACACAATTTTGCTTATTCTGTGCCAAGCAGCATAATTTCTCCTTTTGTACATTCACACTCACAAGCACACAAACATGCACGCTCCTGCCATCTAGGGGGGATTAACCCCCTACACCCCCACCACCACTCTGGAACTCTACCATCCATCCATCCTCTTGCCCTATTATCATATTTGATCCACAACTACTCCCCCCTTTTCCCTTACTTCACCCTCCCACATGCACCACCAGCAAGGCATGCCCTCCTTTCTTTGGCCACTCTCAGGGAGAAGAAGAGGAGGATGAAGAGGCAGGGGCTTTCATGGGGAACAATCTGCCAGGGAGACGAAGAATGAGCGGGCACTCAATTAAGGGCTGCCCATTGAGCCTGCGGAGTGAGCCTGAATGTGGGCCCCTCCAAAGGAATGGAGTCCAATGAATAGATTGTGGGCCTTCATGAAATATTAAAGAGCGGACGGATTTCCCACAATATTTGTACACCTCCCTTTGTGGGGATTTCTCCCTCCATTGAGCCTGAAACTGTTAACACATCCGCTCAGAAACACGGCTCGCAGGCTGTGCTAAAGAGCCCCGCGGTCCAAGCATCAAACGCTCCCCACCCTTAACCCCCCCCTTCTCCCTATCTGCCTCTTCCCCTTTGTCTCCTTCTCTCTCCCTATCTCTGTCTTTCTGCCCATGAGCTATTCATGGAGAGGATTACAGCACTTTTAATGACCACCTGTCCTTTCTCCTGCACTGTATTGTGCCATGCCAGGCCAAGCAGCAAGGATCCCTCTGGTATTAAAGGGTCGGAGTGCTAACTGGTGACCCTTGTCTCCACCAACACACGGCTGACAGCTAAAGCCACCCAGACAGGTACCAAGCATGAGTCTAATTGTTCCTGTGTGTGTGGTAAAAAGCGTGCAGCGTGGAATGCAATTCGATGCTTCAATCATCATACATTTCTGTGTACCATGCATTAGCCTACTGTACTCACTCTCTCTCTCTATTGCTCTCCCTCCCTCTCGGAGTTGAGTGCAGTTGTGTTGTGCTATGGCTACGTGGTTAAGTAGGTGGTTAAAGCCTTCATTTGCATCAGAATGGCCACATTTTCTTGCCGTGAGTCAAGATTAGTTCATGATAGAATTGAGGGGTTGAGGACGGATCAAAAACTTAAACTTTCCCCTCAGACGATGAGTGCACTTGGTTCATAGTTCAACATACGGGCTCCAGATGATTTGTAAAACTCTAAACTGGAGTACAGTTTGTGGACTCTGGAGGTTATGGGATGTCAAGATGATTCAAAAGGCATTTCTCTTTTCTGATGATTTTTATTACATGTGATCGCACACCAGCTCACATGCAAATAATTCCCCTAAAATTCATTTTTATGCAGATTCTCCATCAAATTCAACAATTTCACTCTGTATGACATATTCATGCATTGTTAATGATAGGTTTATCTTTGGATACCTTGGAACTTTGTAATTTGAGTTAAAGTCATGTTCATTTGTACAATGGCTCAGAGGGCTTTACAGGCTCACACAGCAACGCTCACCATGTAAACACAACAAAAATACGACTGTTGAACCCTGATCCAATAAAAGCATCTCAACCTCCAATGCTGCTTTTGATGTGAAATCATAAAGTCAATGCGACGGTGCAGTGATGAGAGGACATTGGAAGGTTTCTGAGTACACTGATCATCTTATCTATTTATTCAGTTGACACAGTTGTGTTTAGGCTGTTGCACAAATGTGAGCTTTATGTGATTATTACAGCTGATTTATTTACATTTAACGTTGTTGCTTATGAACGTTACAAATCTGGTATATCAATTTCTGTATTTCATTGACTGATATAATTTGGCTGTAACTCAATTTTGTTGTCATATCATCTGATCTGGGCATTGATGCTCTTGGTAAAGTAAATATCCGAAGATCCACGTTAGGATGCATTCTGGTTAAATGTGTTATATGATCACGCACGCATCTAAAATAAACAGACAATTTAAGGGAAATATAAAATCTTGAATTTCAACTTTAAAAAGTGTTTCTTTGGTGGATTTTTGGGACTTTTCTTGAAATTGAACTTTAATGACTTTTAATGTGGTATTTGCTAAATGGTAAATGGACTGCATTTCTATAGCGCTTTTTTAGTCTAGGACCACTTTGAAGCGCTTTACAATGTTTGCCTCACATTCAACAATTCATACACACATTCACACACCGACAGCCGAGATAACCATGAAAGGCCCACTTGCTTGTCGGGAGTAATTTGGGGTTAGGGTCTTGCTCGGGGACCTTTGACATGGAGGAGCGGGGGATCAAACTGGCAACCCTTCGATTACTAGGCGACCACCCTTATCCTCCAAAGCCACACGGCTGCTAATTGTCACTTATCTAAAAAGGCCCTTTAAATGTCTCCATGGCTGCCCCTTAAATAACCGTAAATGATTTACCTCACTACCTGAAAGGCTGAAAGGTAGTGAAAACGAGTGTGTGTTAGTGTGTGGGTGTGGGTGTGGGTGTGGGTGCGGAGAGGTAGCGGTCAGCATGTGGCTGCATGAAGCTCCAGCAGAGGCCCAGCTGTGGAGCACATTGGAGATCAGGCCCCTCGGTCTGGCCTCCATATGCTGAGGTCTGGGGTCCAGGCTGTCAGCGGAGCTCCTGCACATGGAGGGCAGTTGGGGGGCACAGGGGAGTTTGTGGGGGGGCGGCCGCTCCACCAGCATTGTATGATGAGGACAAGAGCCGAGCAGGACCCAGCAGGAGACTGGGGGCCTTTTGTAAAGAGCGACCAACTGGAGCTCCTTTTCTCACAACCCACTGACTGCTCTGCATCTCCCTCTCTCCTGGCAGATTGATACACTGGCTAAAATGTGATTTTCGTTCCTTGTGCCTCGCTTATGAAACTGCGCCCGCCCCCCGTCTTCGCCTCATCCCACCAACCTATTCTCCACTGGAATTAAATCGAGCCTTGGTGCTTTGTTTTTCAATCATCTTGTCCACATCAAAGTCGCTCATGAGAGAACAGAGAAAAGGGAAGAAGGGGCCAGGGACGAGACAAATCTCTTTGGCTTTTTCCTCGCACAATGCTACTCATTTGAATTCCCCATATATTGCTGATCACCATTCTGAACGGTGCCCCTGATGAAGTGTTCCCTGATGAAGTGTTGTTTTCGTGGTTCGGCACATGAATTCCAAACACCCCGGGGACACATTTTCCTCTTTTTGTCTTTGACTTCAAAGTTATCTGGAACGGGACGTGTTGGAATGAAGGAATCAGGGGGTCATCAGGTCCAACATTAGATGCTGTTTACCCGTCTTCTCAACCAATCAACCAGCATGAAAGTATGCAGTCCAACACAACAAAAACACAACACGTTTTTCAAAGCATTGAGCTGTTTTGAAGGAAGGATCCATGTAATGCACAAAACATTCATCTTATGTTTGCCTGGGGTAAAAGAAGGCCCCGGTGTTTTGATGATCCTCCTCCTAATTTATGGGTTACACCCACAATGTATCAACACATGTGGGATCACATCGATCCATCAAACGTCTACTCATGTGTTGTGAGTCCATCCATGCTTGTGCAGAGGTGTTTTTGATCTCAGTGTTCTTGGCATTGGTTTCAGAATGACGTGGAGAAACTGCTGCATTTTCAATATATAACAATACTGAACATCTGCTTCGTTAAATTACATAAATTACATACATTATACAGACCTTGTGTTGTGCAACCTCGACGACTAT
This sequence comes from Brotula barbata, assembly GCA_900303265.1. Lineage (NCBI taxonomy): Eukaryota > Metazoa > Chordata > Actinopteri > Ophidiiformes > Ophidiidae > Brotula > Brotula barbata. The sequence goes on from OMNV01000645.1 coordinate 82,441, forward strand.
GACATCACAATATAAAACAAACATGTACTGGCAAAGCCTTCTTATATGCCAACAGATGTTTTAACGTTTGTCTGTCTTAAAATCAGTGGCAATGTTATACATTACTCATACGTATGTAACTACTTATTTTACACCACTTACATAACTACTGAACTTACATCATATCAAGTACATGAAACATAGTGTATTGTAAAAATCTTCCCCAGTGCTGAAACATGTTGCCTTGCTGTCCTCTGCTGTCCTGATTTAGAAGTACAGCTGGATGATTCATGAGACACAATGACAAAGATTTCATGCCACTTCATTTATTTTAGCTCTCTTTAACCCTGAGATCTTCATAATCATTAGGGTTTTATTTTAAATCTTGAAAAGACCAATGTTTTCATAGATACCAAGTATCCTAGGATGCGTTAAGGGAAATCTCTATGAAATGATACCATACCATACCAAAAATAAGATTGAAAATTGCTGAACCTAAAAAAGTAAGGTTTACTAGTTTTAGAATTTTTTAAATCACAAATTAATTAGTAATTTTGATATTTTTGTGACCTTTCTAAACGGTATGCTCTTATACTATTCTTAATGTATCCAAAATCCTTTAAATAACCCTGAACTATGCCCTGAAATCAATGAATCTGCTCGTGCTTAAGGATGAAAAGGCGGTTAAAAATGAAAGATTAAAAATCATTCCTATATCTAAACTTGTAAAGTCACAACAGAAATGTAATTTCTGTGATGTAGGTTTTCCGTAATTATCCTAAGCGAAGAGTCCTTTACGCTTACGTTTCCCTTATTATTGTACTTTCAATTGAACGCCACGCGATGGCAGAAAAGAGCCACTATTTTGGCCTACAGATGAACCTCAATTAACCCAATCATTGCTGCAAAACGGGAAATAATTAGTTAATAGCTTGATCAATTTGACATCTGAAGACATAATTTGAAAAATGTTATTGTGTTAAGTTGCTCTTTAACCCCTTAAACACTGATATTTTCATTGAGTCATGGCAAAGACATGCTGTTCAGAGTTATTTAATAATTAATAACAGATAAGTTTTTTATCTTTAAATCTAACAAGTCTACATTTGGCGTATAAAATTTTACATTGATTTACCCAGAATCCTGAGATATTTGGTATCTGTCCAAACTTTGGCCTTTTCACCAAATTATAATTAATTAAGATGGAAAAAATATTGGTTAACCCAGAAAGAACTTTTGGACCCCTTAAATCTCAAAGGTCAGCTCTATGAAATTATTTGTTCAGATTATGTGGAAGTTCATGGAAAGTGTTTACATAAACTTTACTTCAAATGAATTGTCTAAATTTAAACAGACAATGATGCAATCATTATCATATTCTAACATAAAATATCTGCTTAAAAAAAAAAATCACACTACTTTAAGTGAGCTATGAAAAACCTTTGAAAATCATTTTACTGCTAAATGGGAAAGTGTATCATGTGTGAGCATGCATTGTTATTATTCAGGCAGGTCTGTTATTAAGCAATTTCCTTATCACATAAATGTGATCTGACCTTAGAGTAACACAGTCTGTGCCAAAGGGAGAGGCTCCATTTATACTTGCTGGAAATTGTGTGTTTCAGTAACGTACCACAAAACCTCAGACCTGCAAGATAGCAAAGTCTGTAGAGTAAATGTCAACAGTTTGTATCCAGTAATAACGTTAAGTCTCCTTAGATCAAAATATTAAGTTAGGATGGCCTCCTTGTAATTTTGAGAGCAAAAATATCATTTGGCATGCACACTTCCTTTGTCAATTTTGCCATTCGTTTTCACTAATTTAAGTTAGTCTTCATTAAATTAATTCAGTTATTTATTTTACTATATTTATATTTAAGTGAATATTAGGTAGCACATATCTGACATGTTTTGTTGTTATTTTAATTTGTTTGAATGTTTGTCTTAGTCTTTTCTCCCCTTTGTTTATAAATGGCCTGATCGGCCACCATATAAGTTTCCCCTCATGGTTCAGTTGGCAGGTCAGTTTTTGCTGTTCCGTTTTTTTCTGTTACTGCTTGAGTTTAGTTCTGCTATGTTGACCTCTCACCTTAACATATTGAGTGGAATTCAGAAACTGCATATGATTTCAGTCTGAGTCCATCGAATAATAACACAACGTTTTAGCCTCTGCAAGCATAGTGATCATCACAGAAGCACAACAGCTGTCACGAAAGAATCCTCGTCAACTTTATCAACGCAGTGATCTTATTTTGATAGTTGACAGCAGAATGCACCCATGTTATTTTTACCTTAAACCTCAGTAAGACAGTTTGTCCTCAATGTCCTTGTTTGATCCTTCAACTAGGAAACCATTCTGAGAAAACTATGACCCATCAGGGACAATTTAGGAGAAAAGACTGACTAATTTGACCCATTTTGACATGAGTAATAAAAACACCCAAACAGACACTCTTTGACTCTGATTTTCAACCTAAATGACCCAAAATATACAAAAGAAGTAAACGCTTCCTCATTTTATGCTTTTGTACAACTACACTTCCATTTTTTACATAGAAATGGTCCAGGGAAACATACTTACTTGAACATAACTGACAACTCCACTTGTATTCTACTAGAATGTAGCAGTGAGCTGTACACAGTTCTCGACTGTCAGTCGAGAACTGTCGACAGTAAACTTCATTCAAATATCTCAGCCAAAGTAAGACTATGAGTGCTTTGACGTCTAAAGAATACATTTTCCCACACCTTGAAACATTTAAGAATGTATCGCCCATATGTCATGACTCATAGGATGCATGAAAAATTTAAATTGGATCTAAAATTATCTGGTCCATGCTGCGAAAAGGCTGATTATCATCAATATTGATACGTAAGGGCTAAATACACGATAAATACAGCACAAGATAGTTCAATCGCAATCTCCCCACAGACATTGAAAATCAGACAGCTGGACGCGGTCCTCTGCATATTGTAATCACTTCAGTTAGACAAACAATTGAGAGGCACAGGTTGGAGCAGGGAGTGGTTTGGCCTGCGGGTGGCTGCAGGGCCACACGGGCAGGATGCTGGCTGAGACTGTCATGTAGAAACCACAAAGGGTTGCATTGTGGGAGAAGGCACGGGTCAGTGGCACTGTACAGGGAACTGTAGTCTCTCATCACCTGAGACACAGCCGCACCTAGTGCGGGAATTTAGTCAAAACACTGTGTCAGAGGAGAAGAGTGAAACAAAACAATCACATTTATGATTGATGTGTGGTTGTGTGATGTTTTTTGTTTTTTTTGTCTGGCCAAGCACCCGTCAAATCACATGAAGTGTTGTTTCATCTGTCACCAAGGGAAGCCGGGTTTCTTGTAATCCGTGGATTAAGGAGGTCTGGGAGTGGTGCCTAAATGACTGCTGTAAGTGGAGGAGACGGCCATGTTTCTCCACATGCGCTTGTATTTATGCAGAAGCCACAACACATACTGTCATTTCCTTTTATCACTGATCCCAGCTTTGCAGGCGCCATGTGCTTAACCTACTGCATCTAAACAAGGCACAGCTTATTTTAGCGCGGTAACATAATAAATTCATCATTGAAAAATCATTGGAGTAGATAAAACATTCGACATGGTGTTTTTAAATTTCACATGTGATCCAAGTTGTGGATGACACCATTTATTCAATAACATGATAGATTCATGTCAGTACAACAATTTAATCAAACTTTCTGTTACATTTCAAATGGAAATTGGAAACAAACTCATCGCTGAGTCTATTTTTCTCACATTAAGTCAAGTTGAGCGTTCTGAAAATAAATGGCAGAAAAGTTACTCTTCTCCTGAAAAACGATACCAAGAAAGCGCTCACAGACCTTGTACTTCCACAAAGGCCAAAACATCCTTGAATATGCCCAAAATATGTATTTCTGTGTACATTTGACTTTTATAATCTGGCTCAAAAACTACTGTAGCCTGTGTGATATCTCTCTATTCATTAAGGAGATCCTGAAGTAAATAATTCAAGAGCTGCAGAACTGATCTGGGTCAGGCTCCATCGCTATCAACGATGCATTAAACGCCTGGTACTTTAGTGAATCAGCGCGATTTCTGCTAGACGGCAGTGGTACCGACTTAGTTTTAGCCCTACATGGCTACCAATTGAAAATGTATTTCTGACCTGCACCAGACCCACGTTGTAGCGATCCAGATCCTGATCTAGATCCAATGTGTGACTTATAATCTAAAGGCTGACTTTGGAGGCATCTGTTGCCTCACAGCTACAAGGTCTTCAGTTTGAGTCCCTGACTTTGGGCCTTTCTATGTGGAGTTTGCAGGTTCTCCCCACATCTGCGTGTGTTCCCTCAGGGTACTCTGGTTGTGTACCGCCTCCATAGACATGTAGCTTAGGTGAATTGGTGTATCTAAATTGTCCATGGGTGTGAATGAGAGTGTGACTGAGTTTTGTGTCTCTATGTATCAGACCTGCAATAGACTGTTGACCTGTCCAGGGGGTACCTGCACCTACTGTGCCAATGACCACTTGGATAGGCTGCAGCCCCACCGTGACCCTGACATGTACAACCCGTATAGATGATGGATGAATGTTCTGTCCTTCCTCTGCTATCATCTAGTTGTGCCCTAGTGTTAACATATAACATACTTTAGTTGGAATGGTTATCTATGACCTACAAATTATATTGAAAAAAATCTATTAATTTTACAACCATCATTATCGTCTTCATCATCAAAACCACTGACTGTTCACTGGCCCACAACACACATCCACAGCTAACAGACACAACTGTACTCCTTTTGGGAGTTTTAGCAACCTTTTATATTATATTATATTATATTATATTATATCATTTCAATTGAAGGTTAAACTGACACTGGTAGGAAAATAAAAATTCACTGAGCATTACATTTGCAAAGATGACAACTGAAATCACTGTCTGAAGGATCTTCACATTATAAGACATCTGCTGACCTGTGTAGTGACATTCTCGAGAGGCCAAAGGAGAAAAAGTCGAAAGTGTCAGGCTCAGACAATGTGTGCAGCTGGGCATCACTCATCTCACTTACAAACACCGTGGTGTTGCATTGCTTCTGTAACAAACCAAAGAGAATCAGACCATTTACGGCCGTTAAGCTCAAACACATTTACTACATTTCTACCCACATAGTATGCAGGGAGAAGAGAAAAGTGAGGTGTTGAGTAAAGGTGTTGAACCTGTGTTGCTGTTCTGGACTCGTGCAGCTGTGTAGTCATCAGTGCATAAAAGGTATTCAAGGTATTACTGCAGGGAATTTCCTGATCATAGCGAGTCTAAAGTAAATGTTTTTGCTTCCAAGGGCTCCTGATTCCTGATAATGTGCCAAAAGCAATGGAAGAGGCAGTACAAGTGTTAAGTGTTGCAATTGCTTGTTTAATCCATAATGAATTTGTTGTTGATATACTTTCACACAAATTGTTTGGGATTATTTAAAGGGATTTGGATACATTTAATTTGCTTTTTATATAAATAACAAAACAGTAACCAATAATTTCGGGAGAAGTTATGATAACATGCGGCCTTTTTATTGTAACATTAAATTGCCTTTATTCTACGTGGTGGGTAGCATTTTACACCAATGTCTAATATCTTTCTACTCATCCCAGCGATGACAGAGCTAAGACTGCGCTGATGTGTTCTGCTCACCCTTCATCTCCATCAGTCTGCGAAAATTGTCCCTCACTTAACAGCTCAGCCGATATCCGGCCTGGTTATATGACAAATTAATTTGTTATCAATTCATGTCTTTCTGCCATAATGTTACTGTTTTGAAATATTATAAATATATATATATATTTAAAACGCTGTTATTTTGGGCCCATGATAAATATCCAACATAGGCAGGTGCCTACGTTTATGACCGAGCATAAATCTTGCGCTTCAACACCTCCCACAACTTCGTTTGCTAAACACACCTGGTTTAACTATGGATTACAGGTATGTGTACATCAGATAAAGACGTAAAATATTTAGAGCTGTTGGAGCCATTCTCTTACTCAATAGGTTAAGAGAAGATAAGACAAGTTAGGATAGAACTTTATTAATCCAATTAAAGGTTGTTGTACTCCTCCATGTTTAATTTAACTATTCTCAATCAAGGCTTTGCACTGTCTTTGATCTATTCTGGTTTTAGCTCTCAATCTGTCCTCTGTGCTTTCACTGCGTCTTGTCCCCTGCTGGTTTTTTTGTGCTTTGAAATTTGGAACTCAGCAGGAAATTAGAGCATAGAGTGTCAACTCTCTTCAGTTACGCTCACATTAGGACAGCATACATAAAGACAAGTGTTATGTGGCGCTGTAATGAGAAAATGGCCTCAGAAAAAGTCAATGCAACAAAGTGTCTCAGCTGCATGTTATACGTTTGATCCCTAAGGCTAAGGTTATTAGACCGACCTCCTCTATGTCTGCTGTATTTATGATAATGATAGTTACATTCTTCTTTTGAATTTACATGAATGCTAAACATGTTGATGTTACGTTTAACATCTTTTATGGCTAGTGGATGTTCAGATAGATACAGGTTTTTGAACATTATTGACCCTGAACATTTTATAATACTTTTACTGCTAATAACATTAATATTAATAATACTTTTGTCTTAACCCTATGAAGTCTGTCAAAATGAATTGGTAATACCTAAAGACAAATGATTTAGAATTCCATAAGATTTTGTATACATTTAATGGAGCTTTTAAGATCAGTAAATCATTGACAATAGAGTGTACCACACAGAAAGGTCACTGAAAAACAATTTCTAGATAAGTGATGATAAATTATGTACTTCTATTCATTTATATGCCAACTTAAACCTGCTCTGTGCCATGTATGAGACATTTCTTGCTGCATTTCTTCTTTTGTCTGCACCAGCATAAGCATTCATACTCTGCTTTTGGCACTTTCGGTACATTCTTCTTTGGTGTCACTTGGCTTGAACGACATAGATTGTATTTAGCCTGGCGCCTCGTTTCGCCCGTGTAACATCAGGAGGTAAATCTAGCTTTGTTTGGTGGAAAAAGACAGTGCTGTCCACTTACCTTTTGTCATCTCTTGTTATTTAATAAAAATTGGGAAATTAGAGAGGGAAATAAAGGACAGGACAGAAAACTTTGGCAGGGTTTATGTCTGCCCAGTGGGTGAAGACAAGGTACAGGAAATATTAACTGTTTGGCTCGCTGGGCTTGTAGATTTCCTCAATTGACTGCGAAAAGATTATGGCAAAACAGATGACAGTTATGATTTCTCCCCTGATCAGAAGCGCAAGAAAGGTGAAACAAAATGAAGATGGCCAAGAGAAAAAGTTTTTTATCTCCACATCTTCAATTGACTTCATACTTAATGGTGACCACCTGTGACTCAGTCACTCACAAATATTGAAAGTGGGGAGTATATGCAAAACTTTACAAAACTTGACTTTGAAAAGGCAGAAAAGTTACAAGATGTAAAAGAAAACATGTTGCTTCTTTTCACAGAAATGCCGATGAAGAAAATAAACAAAAAGACAAAATTTAAATAAATATGAAATCCAGGATGCCTACGATTTTTCCACAATAGCCTACGTTGTGCATAAACATAATATTATAGCACAATAATGATAATTGCAAAACAAGTTTTTGTGTTGAAAAGCTCTTAATGTAGCTCTTACCTGTACAGACTGTCCTCTATCCCTCCCAAACATGTAGCTGCTTTTCCACCATTTTCAAACTTTTTGAGATGTGTGTTTCCCTATCAGTTCAGGGGAGACAGACTGTCTGGTGAGAGCAGGTGATCATTATCTGCCGTCCTCCACGGACAGACAGGCCTGCTGTTCATGCCTGTATGTGGGTGGTATGCTGGGCTCTGATTCCTGCACCCTTAAGCCTCTGTACTTCTCTGCCCTGTAGCACACAGAGGTCTGGAAAAACCCAACCACTATCATGTGCCTCCAAGTTGATACAGTGGAGGAAAAGCACCTGTGTGAACACATCATTGTTCAAATCCGTGTGTGTGTGTGTGTGAGTATGAATCTATGCGTATCGTTTTAATAACAGTATGTAATATTGGATAAATATCCCCAAAATACTACCTGAACCTGCTGTGCATACATTTTTTGAAGTTTTTTATTTATTTTTTTGGCATTTCTGCTTCATTATGATGGGTACAGTAGAGAGACAGACAGGAAGGGCAGGGAAGGGAGAGACTGGACGACATGCAGCAAAGGGCACAGGTCGGAATCGAACCTGCGCCTCTGCTGTCTTATTCACAATCTACCAGGTGAAAAGTTATGTAAACTGTTAGGTTATATCTCCATTTTCTCAATGGGTCAATCTTTGCGAAGTTTTATTTTAAATTTGAGTGAAGTTTTAGAATATACCAAATATATCAGGCTGCACTCTGGGAAATCTACATGAAATGATACCCAAAGAGAATTTTGTGAGAATTTTAAAACAGCATACTTTAAAATAGTAAGGGTTGCCGCGATCCATTTTGTTTTTAGCATTACCTGTAGGAATGACGATATACATGTTATTCGTGGGGTTCTAGAGGCCCTTTGAATAAATGTAAAATATTTAATGAAACCCTGAGCAGTTTGTCTTAAAGATAACTCAATGACCGATTAATTGACCATTATTTAAAGGGTTGCACTAAAGTTCCACAAAAAATATTGGTTATGTTTTGACTGTTTTATCCTTTAAATTCTTATTCAAATCGAAATTATATCCTGAAAACAATGACATTGAGTCATAATGAACAATTGACTGATCTACATAGACATCAAATGTGTTTTTTTGCCTCTCAAAGTTTCTCTTCTTCTTCCCAAGTCGATATTTATTAACATTTTTTATTTAAGTTCTGAGTTAACCACCAACTTTTATCTAAATTTTACTGAGATACAATTCTTCCAAAGATACCAAATATATGGGGAATTCTGTATAAAATGATACCCAACAGTGCGTGAATGTGAATGGAAATCCAATGTTTTGTAAAAGTAAGGGCTACTATTACTGCTTGTAGATTTTTAAAATTCATTACTTCTTAAGTTGATATTTTCTTAATGACTATAGTACATATACACTCAAATAAAATCCACAGTCCCTTACATTCGCTGTTTGCCTTAAAGTGCACACATTAATGTTTACTCTGCCAGTGTTTAAGGGGTTAACTCAGTATTAGTAGTAGTAGTAGTAGTAGTAGTGGTAGTAGTATTTTCTTTATCCATTGCAGTTACTCTACATGAAAATTATATAAATTATTTTATTTATGAAGTTTATATGGTCTGATTGAGTTGCAAAATGTATTTATTCTGAAATTAAGACTTCAAACTAAGACTCTGAATATAAAACCCCTCAAAGTTAGTTCAGACATAAATGTTCAGTCCTGGACATCAAACACACTATTTGTTTGATCGTCCTGCTTCAAAGTTGGTTTATTGTGATATTTGTTGGAGTGACCCCAGGTTCAAATGGACAAAGCCGCACATTGGTGGCTTTAACAGTGTGAGAACGCGGTGAGATGAAAAGCCACTATACCTGTGGGAGGAGTGTGTGTGTGTGCACCTGTGGATAAACACACACACACCGCCACAGTGCTGTATTGCTTAACGGCACATTACTGCTTTTCGCTGGAAGAGAGACACTCAAACGGACACCTGAGCAGCCATGGGCACAGAGGAGAAATCCCAAGCCGACCAGGTAATGCAGCTCCTGGACATCAGCAGCGACTCTCCCCGGGCAGAGAGGACCCACCAGCGGGAGAAACCACCGTACTCCTATGTGGCTCTCATCGCCATGGCCATCCAGGACAACTACGACAAGAGGCAAACCCTGAGCGGAATCTACGACTACATCATCGCCAAGTTCCCCTACTACGAGAAGAACAAGAAGGGCTGGCAGAACAGCATCCGACACAACCTGAGCCTCAACGAGTGCTTCATCAAGGTGCCCAGGGAGAGCAGAGGGGACCGGAAGGGCAACTATTGGATGCTGGACCCCGCTTTTGAGGATATGTTTGAGAAGGGGAACTACCGGCGGAGGAGGAGGGTGAGGCGGTCCTACAGACTCCCGAGTGAACCGTACCTGCCTGGGAACCCTGTGGAATATCCGGAGCGCCTCTACCTGCAGGAGAACCACCTCTACATGCAGTCTTATGTCAACGGACCCTGGCCTCTGTGCCAGCCCGGCTCAGCCCCGCCGAGAAGCTACCCGGCTCCGCAGTTCGTCACCGGGCACACCCGCAGCGTCTCCCCGAGCTGCTACTACCATCACCCGGCTGCCTACGGAAGTTACCACCGCCACCCATCCGTGCTGGTGCCTCACAACGGATGTGCCTACCCCGGCGTGACCCAGACCAACAGCCCGGATGGAGGAGCCGCGCCCGGGGCGTGCGGGTTCGTTTCCTTCGGAAGGGCACCGGAGGCGCCGCTGGCTCATCCATTCGACCGATAAAGGTTTGAATCCTGCCACAAAATGACAGCCAGTTTGGTTTAAAGACACAAAGTTTGTCTGTTGAAGCATTTCAGCTTGACTGTCTTTCGATCGTCATGTAAAAAAATACAGGTTCTAATGTTTGGAAATGTGATCATTTGTAAGTTTGTTAATGTTGTTTATCTTAAAGTTTTTGATACCAACTGCAGGAATTGGTAAAATAAGGGCGAGTGCTTAAGGTACATGTTATATGTAGCTAAAATATGTTTGTATAATGTGTGAAATCCACTGAGAGAATTTAATACTGACTTTCTGTTTCTGTTTGGGTATGTTGTTGAAAATTATGTGTGTTATTCTCACAAAAACTCTTCCTTTTTACAATTACATGTTTCTTGATTTATAACGATGTTATTTATTTCCGTTCGTTATTAAATCCCCTGAGCTGCTCTGAAAACCTTTTGTGACACTGAGGAACAGTTGAGATTTTTTAGGTTTTTTTGAATGTTTACTTGCGTTTACGTTTGTTAAAAAAATAAAATTGTTATTTTTGCATCAAACACGCTTATTGATTTATTTGCTCTTATTCACTGTGATTGCATATCTTTTGATTTTATTATAGGTTTCCTCAACAAGGACCACTTTCTGCTTCTACCACTACAACTATACTGCTGCTGCTACTACTACAACTACTATTAATACTTCTAAGACAGACTTTATTGAGTCCCACAGGGGATTTTCCTGCTCCTGCTGATAATAATACAAATCTAATAAGTAAAACTAAATTCAATAAAAGAAGTCATATGTTTACATAAACCATACGGTATTATTGTTTTGTACCACTGTATTGTGAACATCATCATACATCATCACAACAACATACATCTGATGTCATTAGAATGTTGAGAATGTTTCTAAAAGGCATACCACTAATGCGAGCATTGTTAAATTGATTAAAAGCAGGTCATCTGTGGCCTGATAATGTAAATCAAAGCATTACTGCATTGCTAAGATTATATTTTCTGACTGGAAGCTGCCAGTCATTATTAACCTTATCTGCATGACACCTGTATGAAATGATACTTAACATATTCAGATTAAAGGTAGGGTAGGTGATAATGGAGCAAGCGGAGTAAGCAGGATGGATATACAACCCATAAAATCCCACCCTTCCATGCCATTTGTATAATGTAAACTTAATTATAAATCGTTTTTTTCTGAGAAAAAGTCAATAATATTTATCAAAAGTCGTATAAAAAGCCTACAATGTTTACCTGACATTGTTCACATTTAATTGACTGAATAGGCTCAGATTCAATGAGTTTCTCATTCGTGCATTATTTCTTTAACAAGGAAGACCGATTCGAAAAGTTAACGGGAGTTTCTGCTATCTATAACGGCTACAATTAATGGATTTGAATGCCGTGGACGAGTGTGCGAATCAGTTTGAGCAGAAGGATGCTATAGTCCCTTCCTGCGTCCCAACACTACAACACACCGCACTAGCCTGCGCTGTTTAGAATTTAACAAAGCTAAAATACAGTGCTAGACGTTTAGAAAACTCTGAATGTGAATACACGCATTAAATGGCGCAGAAAGGATCCTATGTTGAGGTCTCATTTTGATTTTAATGAAATATCCACCCTTCTAGACGTTGAGTAAAAGTATTGGAACGCACCCCGGTGTTCACGCAATTCCGTTTCCGTGATAGGGCGTGAACAAAGGTTCCGTTCGCCTTGTGCGCGCGCCGTGGTGTGCTTCACTACTGAAACACTACAACTCACATGGTATTTATTATACATATCGATCGGAATGGAGACATTTAACCAGCTTTTGTTGGACTATCCCAAGCTGATGTACTGTGGAGTCAGCGCTACGGCGTTTGTAAGCGGCGGAGTGCTCATTTACAAAATCGCCACCAGGTAACTTAGTTTTCCGCCGCCGCGCATGTTTAGCTAGCTTCACGTTAACGCACCACCTCCGACACGTCAGATCAGCGCGCCTAACAGATGTTTTACTCACACCGATCAATAAAAGTCCTTACACACATACCTTATACATAATAAATACAAAGCTTAAAATAATAGATGAGAGTTCTGTCATATATCGAATAGTGTTACAGTTACTGACGCTAGCCTGAACGCTAACGGTGCTAGCCATGCTATCTAGTTATTTTAGCCTCATAACATTATCTTATAGTAATTCACTCAATTACATTCAAGGATCACAGAAACTCCATGTTATGTGAATTCATTATAGCGAGCCCTAGCAGCAAAACGGTTACTTCGAAGCATCTGGTTATCAAATTATGAATCTTAGGAATTCTCTAACTTTACAAAGGTATGGACTCTGAGTCGGTATTTACATATGGTGAGGGTTGAGCACCAAATACATATAAAGGGTAGCTGAAGAGAAAAAAAAAGTCAAAGGTCTGAAGTAACCATCAGTACATCCATCTTTATGTTATATTTTGAATTAAGTATATGCCAATATACATCATATACATTCAGATAAGTTTTCTTGAAAGTATGAGCTTTATATGTATTTTCTGTGGGAAATACTCAATTATTTATGGGAAATTAATGTGAAAAGACCCATTAAGTTAATATAAGGTCCTTTAAATAACCCAGTTAACTGTTTGACTTATGGTGTGTTCAATTACAAATTTAGTCAGCCGTGTTTAAATGACGTCTTCTAAATGCGTGGTGCACTGCATTTGATTTGTTATTCGTGTATTATTGTAAGAAACATTCTTGATATTTACAGGAAGAAGCCCACATTTGCAAATGTAAACTGTTGGTTCTGTAATGAGAATACAGTGGTGCCCTATGGGAACAGGAACTGCTGGGATTGTCCCAACTGTGATCAGTACAATGGCTTCCAGGAGGTAGGTTTCCACAAATACTTCCTTCCTTTTTTTTCCTCCCTTTGGGCATGTCAATAATATGAACTCAATCTGCTGCGTTTGTTTAAATTTTGTTAGTGTTTTACATCAATTTTTATTTTTGTTGAATATGTCTTGTTATCAGAATGGAGATTACAACAAGCCCATCCCAGCTCAATACAATGAGCATCTGAACCATGGAGTGGCTGGTAGCCTTCCCTCATCTGAGGCACCTAAGATGATGCAGTGGGTCAACTGTCAAATGCTGCTGTGCAAAAAGTGCAATAACAACCAGTCTGCAAAGATCAAGCAGTTGGCCTCGTATGCCCCCAGGGATGATGTATGTGCTTGCTCTTTCTCATTAACAGCAAAACACTTGCAAGAGTTGTGATTTATTGAGACAATTATACATTCCTACATTGTTTAATGTTGCAGGAGAACTATGATGAGGAAATTGAGGCCTACAAGCATCACCTTGAACAGATGTACAAGTTGTGCAGGCCATGTCAGACAGCAGTGGAATACTACATCAAACATCAGAATCGGCAGCTTCGAACAGCACTCCTAAACCATCAACTTCGACGTACTAGAGAATCCGACAGTACATTTGTGAAGGTCAGTCAAAGCCAAAGTCACAAACTGTTCACCCCTCCATTATCTGTTTTATTCCAACCGTGCTCCAATAACAAACTTCCAGATCAGACCTGCCAATTGTGTTTATTTTATAATGTGCGATTGCTCTAGAAGTATGCCAAAGCCTTCACAACTTACAGAGAACAGACTGAAAACGTTGTTTTATATTCAAAAATGTATCTCCGTTACTCAGTACTCACTGGTTTTATGAGATGTAACTATTGTCTTAGATAGTTGGAACCCTCCGAACTTCAGCACATTGCATATGCGTGTGTGTGGCCCACTGTTCCTCATAGAAGATGGGTTAAAAATGCAGACAATTAATTTTCCTATGGGGATCAATAAAGTATCTCTTCTTTAGCAGGAAATGAAAGCATTTACGCTTTTGTCCCTCCATGCCACTTATGTATTCTGTTTTCCTCTTAAGTTTTAATTTTGTAAATCCACGTAATGTGTATAATGTCACCATGCTGTGAAAATATTAATGTCCACATTAAAACATGTCGTCCTCCTACAGAACCCCCACCCCATCTCTTGTCCCATGGCAGTCATACTGTTGAGGGTCCTGGCCTTCCTGACCTGCGTTTTCCTGCTTGCTGCAGTCTTCTGTGGATTAGCAGACCAACCTGCTTCACCAAGTACCCTACAGACATTAAGTGGAGGGGTTGCTCCTACAAAGCCTAAACCATATAATGATTCGACCCCTAAGAATGAAAGTGAAAGTGTGTTGGTCTGGCAGGATTTGCTGGACCATATCCCAGATAAGGCTGTGGAAAAGGCCAAGCTGGTGATGCAGTATGGCCGGGACAACCAGTTGGCTGTAGTTTCAGTGGGCCTACTGACTTGTCTCACTGCTGTGTTCTTAGCAGGACCTGTCAGGTAAGCACTTACTCATCGTTTTATACTTCAGCGCAGGTTGTCCCCAAAATGTTTAATTTGAGCAAAAGCAAACTCAGGTAGCCCTTCATTTTCAGATTGAGGAGAATTGATGCTGTAGCCTCAGTCCTCTGGTTCCTCAACCTGTGCTTCTACCTGGCTGAGATTTACTGGAGTGATGTCTTAGACTGGTTGGACACAGCCAAGTTCTGCACCGCCTCCCTCTGTTGCCTCGTCAGCTTTGCTGCTGTGGTGGCAACTCGAAAACCCACGGGTCCTCGAAGAGCCAGATACAGAAGGTCAGAATCTGAAAAGTAATGTTTAAACGTGCTTTAATCGTGAGAATGAACACAAAATTTCTGTTCCTACAAGACATATTGCGATTTTTGTGGGTTGTTTAAAAAAAATAATTTGTCGGACTAAATCAAAATTCATGAAGCCTAGCACTTCTGATCTGAGCAATTCCTTTTTTTTCTTGAACCTGTTAAACTCTGAGATGACCACCAATGGATGCTCATCACGAACATTACAGCCCCATTTAAATGCTAGTGAAATGACCAAAGTTTACCCAACACGAAGCCCAGTAAAATAATTAATAAGTCTTTTAAATATTCCTGGACTTTTTACTTTAGAGTGACTAATTAAAAACTAACAGTTTAAAGGTGTTACTAGAACAAAATTCTCAATCCTTTCCATGTTGTCTGATTGTCACTTCATTTTTCTTTTTATTTCTGTGTGCGAGTGATTGTGTGGTTGTGGCTGGCAGAACTTAAGTGTAGGAACAAACGTATGACTTGACTTGTAAATTATCAGTGTTGTAACTCATCGCAATCTGTTGAGAATACAGTCAACTCTTCAAAACCATGTCTGTCAACTTCCATTTGACAATTGGGAACCCACAACATGAACACACACATGCACACAGTTTGTATGAGTTTTTGCTTGGACAACATCATGTTACAGTTGTTGTGTAGTATATAATGGACATCATGAGATTTGTGGGATTTCATGCTATTTCTTTATTTCTCACGATTAACATTGCTAATACTTTAATAATCTTAAAATACTCACTGAGGCTGATCATTACAAATAATTTATAAAAACAGTAAAACAACTTGCAATTTAACCATTGCAATAGGATTTGTTTTGTTTTAGTTCAAAGGTATAAATATACCTTTGAACTGCTGAAATATTATGTAACTGAATTGATACTATTTTAATACCCCTCATTATATAACATTGTGTGATTCAGATATGGTTGAACAACTCATGGCATGGAATATCAATCAATGAATACACTGCGAGCAATAGACATCAATTTGTTAATATTTATGCTAATTTATTTTTTACATCGCCCGTGTTGCTTTGATTTTTAATTTGTTTATTTCCATTAATTGCAGTCATTTTAAACCACTAAAAGTGACTAGAATACAAGAATACCAGTGTGGATGCCACAGATAGAGGCAGAGGTGTAGAGTTTTCCCTGAAGCATATTTGGTTATATATTGCCACGGAAAATTTGTGTTTTCCGAGCATTGATGTAAAATGTTAGAAACACTGGCCTAAGTTTCACAATATCATCAATTAGAAACTTAAAAAAAAAAGAAATTAATTAAAACGGGTTTATAGATCTTTTTAGTGTGTCTGATAATCGTTTTATTCCGTGTCCCTGCAGATTTTTTGCATTAGTGTTCCTCCTCTGCCTCCTTGATAATCTCTATTCCTCGTAAAATGTTCTTTAATGAACACTTGTCATAATGAACTCTTAATAATTTCTGTGGTGCTAATAGATAATGCATAATTTGAGGCCTCTTGTACCTGGCAGATGCTTGATTTGCCTTGGACTCTCTGCTTGGAATACCAGTGTCAAGTATTTGAAGTAGTAGTTTAGAACTTTTTTCAACCGTGCATGTGTTCCTGAAGTGCACTTTGTCAGGCATTGTTGCCCTAATATGTGACTTTATTGATGTAAATATGTACGTATGATACCTGTCTAAATCAGAAGAATGTGGCTGTAGCATTGGAGCATCCGTTCCGTACGGATATCCAACTACTCACCTGATTGATTCCAATTAATCTCTTATTGTTGAAAACAGAAATCTATAGCCAATAGGTCACCAGTAGCAATTATTGTATTATTATTATCATTGTAATTATTATTTAGGTAAACCTACATCCTCAGCTGACTATGCGGAAAAAGCACAGTATTTCTGTTCTCGACAACAAAAGTAGCATTCATAAAAAGCAGTAATGGAGATACTGGGTGTAGCTGATGCTTCTTTAGTTGTGATCACATTTTGTAGTAATCTATAAAAAACAATATTTTAGCGTTTACATTTTTTTTTAATAAAAGAAGGCAAACAAAAGTAAGCTGTTATCCTTTCCCTGATGTATTTTAACCAGTCATTAGATATTTTAACCAACATTAAATTTAGTTAAACATTTTTAAACACAGAATTACCCATTATTAATAACATTGAAAATCATACATTCTATTTCGACTTAACATTTAGCAATTAACAAGCATGAGCTAACATTTCACCTATTTTATTTGTTCTCACCTATCCTGTTATAGTGTGTTCATGATAGGTTGGGCAACTGGGAAACTACAGTTTTCTGATAAGCTATTAGATTGTTTCTCAAAGTCAATAATTATAGCTGTAAATGGTGACTGTGGATTGTATTTGTTGGGCAAAATATTGAAACTGATGTTTATTTGCATGTTTGCTGATCTGTTTAGCAGGAGTTTTCAACCAATGGTCCGTAACCCCCAGGTGGTCCATGACAATGATTTCAGTAATGTCATTTTAATGGCAGAAGAAAAAAATTACATTTTTGTACAATTTTTATGTTTTTAATCCTTGCTTGAGAATAATCAAATCTAAATACAATTTAGCGACTCTATCCCTCAGAGAGAGTAGATTTTCCATTCTGACATACCTGAAGGATAAGTACAGGGCTTGTCAGAAGACTGAAAATTAGACTGTCCTTGTCCATCACTGTATACTGACAAAAAGACACTGTGTTCAACTCAACATCAGCCCAAAAATCTGAGCACTAGGTAAGAATTAAACCACCCTCCACATCAACGTTCCACGGGTTGCCTCAGAGTCTCAAAGGAAGTCCATGGGACAACATAGGTTGAAAACCCCTACTCTAGATGGAGTTCCTATCCAATATGAGATATAAAAGATGCAGCTTGTAAGTTTTGTGGAAGTTTTCTCTCATATTAGTCACTACTGAAATACAAATGTTTCAACACTTAGAAGCTCTAATTGACTGTAATTTAATTACGGTGTAATAATCGTTTATTTCCATTATATGACAAGCTGCATCTTCATTTTAAACATAGATTTTGTCTCCATTAGTGTATTTTATTATTTGTTATAATTTGTTCTTTATATATTAGGTACAAGTTAGAAGTCTTTTTGTCCTTGAAAGCTCGTAAGGTTTTAATTTACTATAAAACCGAAGCTTGCACGTTTGTTTCTCCTTTTACCTACATAACGTCCAGCTCAAATATGTTGCTATTCCTGTTTGGGTTTTTAGAGACCTCCCCAATCTACCCGATAAGATGTGTGAATGTTAACCTCAGTTTGTATCAAGTTCTTCAATCTAAAGCACTGCATTCAAACATGTACGATTTAAACACAAAATATATTATTAAATTCTGTAGCACTGGCAGTTTGTATTTTTTTGTGGTGTATTAACTAAGTGAGCACTATGAACTACCTTTTATACTTGTGAATGTAAATGTCAGTATTATGTAGTTGTAGCTGTGTTTTGTACTTTTCTTGTCTTTCCTTAACATTTTAGCTGTGTGAGTTGCAGAAAAACTAGATGATTGTTTAAGCGTGATGCCAAAAATGGTGCTTTATACCTA
Organism: Brotula barbata; assembly: GCA_900303265.1. NCBI lineage: Eukaryota > Metazoa > Chordata > Actinopteri > Ophidiiformes > Ophidiidae > Brotula > Brotula barbata. The sequence goes on from OMNV01000645.1 coordinate 101,132, forward strand.
ATTTAACAAGAAGTTGGGATTTCAAGCTAAAGTGTGGTGAAATATATTGAAGTTTGATATCTTGCTGCAATCTCAGTTGGCATTCTGTCCGTGCTGAAATGTGTTTCGTATCCAGTGAAATACATTCATGTCCATCTGCCAATACAGATACTTTTGTAGGACTGATTACTGTACATGGCATGTAATAAACAACGAGTGAAAGGATTTGTCTTCTGTTTGTCTTTGTCAAATCTAAGTCTACCTTTTGCTTTCTCGATCATTCAACATTTCACTTGCTCTTAGTGGAAAATTTCAGTAAAGTTTTGGCCACATCTACCATGATTATTTTGTAGATATCCTGTTTACCTTTGAATGGAACCTGTTGAGACATGTAACATGTATGTGCCGCTAACTGCTGTGGAAGCGTGAAGGATTCGTGCAGTCTTGTTGAGCAGCATTTCTCAACTCCTTTGTGTCTGTAGGCCCCATCAGATGCTGTGTGTCACTGTGGCAGCCTTTCACCAACTGCTTTTTGCACAGCCTGGTGCTGAATGAATACAGAGCTCACATTATATCAACATCTGATCTGGATGTTATCAGATAACGACGGTGCACTCATTCGCTGGCAGAGGGTTAAATCTGCTCTTCCTCTGCTCTATGTACATCAGATACTTTACAAACAAACTGAAAAGTCACAGTGTTGACAGCATTGTATGTACCCGTGTAGGTGTAATAGCGCATGTTCTCCCACAGTAATGTGTTGTACAATGTTTTCCGGTCATTGATTGTGATTCCACGTGGTAGACCATTGCATTTCTCTTCTGTTGCAGATACCTCGCAGGCAGCTCAATCCCCCCCTCCTGCGGTGGACAGCTTCCTTCACTCGACTCAGACCTGTCAGACTCCTTCATCCCCACTCCACCCCCCAACCTCTCCAAGCTCATCAACCGTCAACAGAATCCCAGAGAGCGGAAAGCCTCCCCGTCCTCTTTGCCTGGACGCCTCACCAGAGCCCTTTGCCTCGGCACCATGCCCCCGCTCACTCGGACAGGTAACATACAGTAATTGGTCATTTGCTCTGGTTACAGTTCCTTTGCTTTGATTTCTTCAGCTACTCAGTAATGGTTGATGTAAGATTGTACTTCTTTCAGTTGCCCCTGCTGGCTCATGAATCCGCTTTTGCCATTGTTGGTGTTGTTACTGTTGTATGGTTCGTTCACGGTTGAGGTGGTGAAATGCCCGATTTTATCTTCATCTCTTTTTCAGATTCAGGTTACTTGTTCAGTGGAAGCAGACCTCCCTCACAGTACAAAGACTCCCCACCCTCAGGTAATAACACACCCCATTTCGCCTCTATTTTTGGAGTCCTGCTTTTTTTTGTACTGTATGCAATAGGCTGCATAAAATATAGAATTTGATATTACTAGATAGGAACAAACAACCTAACCTCAAGTTGGTGACATACAGTAAGTACTAAGAACTAGTAATAGTATAATCTGAACAGTATAGTCAGTGAAGTCAAACTGTTCTAATGTGTTGCAGATTACTTCTCACTCATGTCTGGGAGCCGCCCATCGTCCCCAGGCCCCTCCCCGACGCCCTCGGTGGCAGGTTCAGTTACATCCAGTTCCAGTTCTGCCAGACAGCGGCGCCCCATCATCAGCCCAGCCCGCCTCAACATCAGCGGCCGGAAACTCCGCCTCTTCTCTTGCGAGACAGCTGAGCTCACTCTCAGATCAGCACCAGTGTCCCCATCCCACATTATAGAGACGCGACCATCTATTTACAGTGGACGCCTATCCCCGGACATTTCACCCATCCAAAGCCAAAATGGTAAATAACGGGAGTCATGCAGTCATGGTGTCACTATATGATATATATGATGGACTTTGTATAGTATAGTATAGTTACAGAGTGCCTTCACCCATGTTTAATCGTTCTGATATAATGTCACATTTAGATTGAATGCTATCTTTGCTTCCTGTCCAATGTGTTTCCACTGTCACACAGACTTGAGGTCTTTATTCAGAGATGACAGCGTGATGGCGGAGGAGGAGAAACGAGGGAGCTCTTCGGGGTCCTCTGCATGCATGGTTGACACAACAACACAAGGGCCCCAGACTGCTCCAACCAAAGGTAAGGCGAGCTGTCCAATTAAGTCAGTGTGGATTAATCTGTCAGAAATCACCTGTCATGAGAGTCAGCATGGAATCTTGCATTTATTTTTATTGTTGAAGTTGTAGGTATTGTAATCCTACTGCTCAGAATGATATGTGCAACTGCACATGAATTTTATGTCTAGCTTTATAACCCTGAAAAGTTAGGAATTATCCTGGAATCATTTGGCAACGTTTCAGGATTTCTTCAGCTTTGCAAGGTTATTAATCGACCCAAATGCTCTCTACCATGGCATTGTTTCCTGATATGCCATCCTCAAGACCCAACGATGATAAATAACTGTCAAGTAAATAATTCCTATGCTAACTTCTGGGACGAGGCACCGTGATGGATCACATTTTCACTCAAGCTGGCAAAGAGGTTACACCTTTCACAAGATAATCCCCAAGCATTGAAAGAAATATATATAAAGGATTTTGTATTGTCAGTGGGCCATTAACATGGAATCAAACTTTGACAGACTCCTTTAAATTGTAGAATAGCTCAAAGTTTCTAAAGACACCAACAGTTATCAGGATTTATTCTGGACAAATCTGTAAAGAATGAGGATTTTAAGGGAAATTGAAAATACCAAAGCTTCACATTTAATGGTACTGATTTCTTTTTTTATTTAAAGATTCGCCCACTGTTCATGGTTCTGTGATTAAGGATAGAAAAGATTATAAATCATTTTATAGTAAACTAAAAAGAAATTGGAAATAAGCATTTTAGGAACCAGTTATAAAGTGTTACTATAATAGATTTAATTATTTACTTTTCACCAAAATCTAGATTAATATATACATATTCACAAATTCAAACTTTTAGGAAAAATATTTATCTAGAACCTATCTAGAGTGTTGAAAAAGAGTAACTGAAGTTCATTTATTACAAACCTTTTACTGCTGTGGCCAAGAAAATTCCATAATCTGTGTAATCAGAAGATGTCAGGTCTTTTATTTCAAATCTAGGCTTTAGGGAACAAAGCTTCATTTCAACACAATGCTATATTTATATCCATATTATTGTTATTATTATTTTTTATTAATAGCATCATGATTATCGTCATTATTATTTATTATTACAGAATTGTCTTAGCAAGCAGTCACATGCAGCGTACTTATGATTGCTCTTGATGTTATTGCAAAATCATTTATTATTTAGACATCCTTTCTTGTGTTGTTATTAATAATAACAGCGTTTCCCTGTGATTGTTTCAGGTTTTGTCAAGGAGCTTCTTTGGCCAGGACTTTTGTTATTGAGCCTGAGTGCCAACCTGATCTTTGCCTCAGTCTACACTTACCATAACTGGAGATGAACCATCAACGTGTCTGCAGCAGACCCTGAGCATCACCAGAAAATCTCATGCTGTCTCTGTGCTGACAGATTTTCTACGCCACATGTCCAATTTAAATGGACCGATGATAAATCATGTGGTGATATCCAAGATTATACCTTTAATTTATGATTCTTGATCGCTTAAAAGTGTTTTTTTTATACGTTAGATGGTCTGGCCTTGTTTCACACAGAGAGGTTTATGTCATGGTCTCTCTCTTTGTCGTGAAAGTGCAACATGCCAAACTGCGGCCTAACATCTGCTAAGCCTGTACGCATGTGATGCACCAAACTGGACCAGTTTCAGTCAAATCATAGCTTGTCACTCTGGAGCTCCTGCTACTTCCCAGTACATTTGATTTGGTGACTGGAGACCAATGTATGTACTACATGGTTTCTAAATTTACCAGGTAATCTTATACTGGAGTCCCATGTTGACATACAGGACGCTGGGCTCGTTTTAATGAGACAAAGAAGGATAAACTCTGTCACCACTGCCTGTGAGTGCTCAGGCGGCAACAACCATCAAAAGCTAACATTTAACTTATTTCATTCCACTTCATTTGCCACAGCTGCAAAGACGAACCAGATGTTGAAATCTTTGTAGGACATTGATGGATTCTGAGCATCTCATTCAGTGGATTAATGGTGTGCACATCCAAATTTGAAACTCTCAACTGCACTGCTACTCCACTCTGCAAACAACTTCAAAAACAGTTTGAACATACCTTTAAAAAGGAATACTTACAAGTTAAGGATCTCCAAGGCATACACAAATAGTATATTTGCATATACCTCCAATACCTGGGGTCTGTGCCGGAGAAAATTTGTAACTCTACCATGCTCTCCAAGGTGATTGGCCGGCACATTTTTCACTCGAACCTCAGCTACCGGAGGTGTTGGCAGAAGAAACTACAGCTGTAGTCTGGTTTCTACAGGACACATGTTATAATTGTAATTAAACAATGATGTGTGTATTACAGCCGAGTGATATTCGGTTCGGTCCCTAAGAATGTATTTACAGTATAGTGTTGTGTGTTGTTTTGTGCTTTGATACATGACTTGTTTACATGCAGATGTTTGATGTGTGTGATTGTGTGTTTTGAACATGTAATTTATATTAGGTTCAGCACTGTTGAACAGGTATTAGATGTATACAAATGAGTTGCAAACAGTCCATGCATTTCATATTGAGAATGATTTGATAGTGAGTTTGGTTTTTCGTGTAGATTTGTAGATAATGTCAACTAACTTGTTGCTCTCATGGAGCGATTACTGATATTTGCAATTTTGCTCTGTGCTATTTTGCTAAATTGTAAATGGAAAACACAGCTGTTAATTTCTTTGAAATTTTTGTTATTTTTAGTCAAAGTAACATTTACTGAAACTAGTGAAAAACAATGTTAATGAAGTACAAATTGCTACTGAAATAAAACTGAATGACAGAACAATTAGTGGAGAGCATCTTTCCACAAACATTAACAGAAATGTGGAGGTACTGGAGCCTTACAATGGAAAAGATAAATAGATTTTGAAAGCTAATGTAACTTGACAACATTGCAAATATTGTTCAAGTTGCGTTCTTATGTATCACGTCATTTGTTTATTCGCTGATTTGATATGTACATGATTAAATGTAAATGTCTCTGAATGCATCACACGTTTTTGGCAGTTCTTTACAGTTATCGTCATTTTTATTTACATCAATATTTCAACATGCTCCTTTCATTGTGCAATCAAGTTTGTCCATTTCTGCATCTTAGATTGACAATCTATGTATTAATGGTCTTATGAATATTGTCTCCAAATGTTTGAAAGCATCCTCATTGCAACAGTTCAACAGATGTTATTTCATGTGTGTAATAGCAAGAAACTTAAGTGTTTCATCTAAGTCAATGCTTGTTTTGAATCTAAAGTATTTCTTTTTTCCAATGTCTTTTATTTGTGTAACCTTGCGATAGATGTCCTTAAATCATCCCATTCACATCTCTGAATCTGTTCAAATTCGCCCCCCAGTGGCATTAAAGGCACATTGTAACAGCAGCTGTTTCCATTGTTTTTGTATGGTGCCTGTCCTTGCAGGTTGCTTTTATTGAAACCTGAATTCTGATTGAAGTGAAATATGTAATCGGTGATGTCAGACTGAGGACAAGAATGATGAGCGCTTTGTGAAAACGTTGCCACAGCGACCAACGACTGAATTTGATTCAGATGAGGGAACATTTACAAGGGTGCTGCAGCCTTGGATCCCAAAGGAACACTGAAACAACACAGATAGAATGAACCTAATAAACTCCACGGCAACCAGCAGTGGTTCCATCTTCATGACATTTTATTTTAATATCCAGCGGAGTACGCAAAGATGCCAAATATCTCAGAATCTGTATACAATTATATGCAATACAGCGAGAATTATAAGGGAAGATAAAAATGTGCTGGTTTAAAAAGTCAGGGTTGCGTAGTGTTTTTTTTTCAATCAGAATATTCTTTTATGCATTTTCAATGCGGTACATACCTCTTATTACAAATTAATCCTAAAACGTTTGCCTTGCAGTGTACCATATCCTCTTAATTTACTGGTATTTTAAGGGGGTAAAGAGACACCTCAAATTTAGTCACACGCTAAAATCCATTACCTCAACCCTTACTTTAAAGTTGTTGATACTTTTACAGCTAAAATAGTTCACTAAGGGCAAGAGGAGTGGGAAGCAGCAGGTTCATACCTCAGTCTACAACTCCAGCCAAAATGTTTCATTTCTGTCTGTGGTTTCCTGTTTACAAGAGCTTCTCTGAAGTGTACTCACAAACACAGGTTGTGTCTTTTACCTTTTGTCTACTTCTTTATTTCACAACATTAATATATTAGATCATTGAGAATACTTTAAGGTAAACAGTTGGATACATTTAATAGGTTTTTACTCATTAGTAACCCATCAATAATTTAATACAACATGTAGGAAAGACATTTTAAAATTTCTAGTCTTATGATTTTAAAAATGTAAGAATTGATTTCAGTACTTTTTTAAGATATAGGCTTTTTAATTTCCCATAAAGGTCTTTTGGTGTTTTGGGCATCATTTTACACAGATTTCTCAGGTAAGCATCGCATTAAGTAACTTTTATATTGCTGACTGGAATCTACTTAACTGTGCTGGAAAATATTGTTGAATTTTTTGGTATCTTTGGAAACACGAGGCTTTCACTAGACCCTTAAAATAAAACTAAAGGTAATATGAAGATGGGCCTCTTGGTGGTTGCCAGAAAAGAGTGTCACATGCAAATAAATCTGACAGATACAGAACAATGACAGACACATATAAAGGCCCAGTTATTGTGTCATTTGTACAGTATATTGTATGTCCTGCTGTTGATGACACTCCCTCCATTTCCCCTTTTCGAGTCTGTGTTTCACTTTTAAGAGAATGAACGATATGCATATCGTTATTATTAACACTGACACTTATATAACCACATTTAGAGGGCTGCACTTGATTAAGTCATACCATGCTACCTGGAAATGTACTTAGCATGTCTTTGAATTACAAGAACTCTCAAAACCACTTCTTGTTTATTTTGGGTCACACTTTGTTAAACTTGTGAAACTCAGTGGTGAAAAGAGAACTAGAGGAGAAAATACTTAGTGTGCAGGATTTCTGTACTCTACGTGACAATGATGCTTATTATTGTCATTTAACTGTACAGCTTCTTTATGAGCATATAGGGAGGGTTCCTTTACTTAAGATACATGCCACTTGTAAGTGAATCATACTTATATTTTACAAGTAATAACTGTTAAATATGTAAACCTGTATTACCTCCCTCAGCTCTGTGGCGTAGTGGTTAGCACTGTTGCCTCACAGGAAGAGGGTCGTGAGCCCCGGACCGATTATCACAGCTTTCTGCGTGGAGTTTCCATGTTCTCCATGTGTCTGCGTGGGTTCCAGTTTTTCCCACCCACAAAAACATGTGCATTAGGCTCCTGCCATTGCCATTGACCAAGGCACTAGGCAGAACATCTGGAGTTGGTCCCTGGGAGCTAGTGTGTGTGTGTTTGCACATGCTGCCCCACTGTTCCTCATATTTTAAAAGCAGAGAAATAATTTCAATAAACTAAATCAATACAGCACTGTTCTTTCTTTCTTTCTTTCTTTCTTTCTTTCTTTCTTTCTTTCTTTCTTTCTTTCTTTCTTTCTTTCTCAGCACTGGTCAATGAATTTGTAGTTGAGTCCACTTTAAGGCAAACAGTTCAGGATTATTTAAAGGATGTTGCATAAATCTAGTGTTAGTACCCCGTGAATTATTGCGTCTGCCACACAGTGAAGGCATAAACAATGTTGTGTCTATCACAATGATCCTTACTTTTTTCAACTATGGAGCACTTTTTAGTTTCCTAATACATAGGGTAATATTCTATAACCCTATGTATTTCTGCTATATTTAGTATCTTTGGAAATTGTACTAGAATTTAAAATATCAACATATTATATGAGATATAATATATTATATAATAATATAGAACATTTCACAGCAACGAATGCAATGTTGATTATACACACCATGATACGGCATTGTGTAAACTTGTGGATTAGAGCTTCGTACAAGAATGACCTCTGCAAATTTCCTGTGAACAATAGTGTGCCTATTTAAATTTAGTATTTTATTAAACCGCCACCTGGAGGCCACGTGATGCATATTTTTGCAAGATTGCTTGAATTGTGGACGTGATCTCAAAAATGTTTAACAGTATTTAACAATGTTTAAAATAATCTGACGACAGAAGACACAAGACTCAAACAAGATGAATTTCAAAATGAAACCATGGGAATATTAACGTCAAATATTGAGTACTTTACTCAATATTTGAAGTATAATTGAGGTATACTCTATTAATTTTAACACAAATATTGATACACCAAATGTCATATCAGTGAGCGCATTAGATCTAACATCAAACCGCTGAATTTGTTACACACAGGCACTGAGTCATTAACAGTGGTCATAATTCCACTCATGGTGCAGAGGCACAATGCCCAAGAGCATGCTGAAAGCCCCGCCCACATGTCCCCAAACACGTCATAATATTTTACGGCAAACAACAACAATAAAATAAAAGAAATAAAATCCTTCACCGAAATCAAAAATACATAGCGAAGAAAAAATGTGGCAAATTTGGGAGTGATGGAAGCATTTTGCACTTTGAGCGCACCAAACATCTTGTGGACGGTCCCTTGGCCCGCAGTTGTCAGTCTGAGCAAAGCGCAGCCGGTCAGTCAGAGCAGCATCAGCATATGAATGAGAAGCGGCCGACTCCACGCGAGGAAACGCTTCACGCAACCGTGCACCTGATCTGGATCACACCTCACCGTGGACAAGGATCGGTCCGCCTCAGCACCAGATGTCACATTGAAATTTACGTTCCCAACGTCCTCCGTAAAACCATGAGGAGATGACGGCTTGTGACGGCTTGTAGAGCTCAGAGGTGAGTGTGTGTGTGTGGGTGAGTGTGAGTGTGTAAGAGAGCGTGAACAGGTTCCGAATCTATCAAGTTTTACTTAGGCAACCTGATCAAAATACATTTCTTTGCCTATGCAATAGCGAAACGGGGCAATTGATATATTTAACATGTTCTGTTACACACACAGCCTCACATTTTTCATTTATTTAATACATTTTACGCAAATTTCCCTCATGATACAGGATTACATTTAAGATGCATTCTGTAATTGTCTGTTAACGCATTAATCAGACTAATCTCAGCCCACCTCCTCTACATAAGCTCAGTGATCATCTGTCATTGAGCTATAACACTGCAGTAAGTTTCTCCTTACCAAAATCAATAGTATAGAATTACTTTATGGCCAAAAACAACCCCAAATCAGTGTTTTCTGCCAAGGTAGAGAACGTCACAGTTCAAACTATTCATCTTTTCATAGTGCGCCCTCACCTTATTTGACCCCGTGCAGAGACAGGCCACGGCTGAGGACTCGGTGTGTGAATTCTGCATTAAACTGCAGCTTTACTGGCAGAGGACAGATGAGACGGGGGAGGATATCAGGTGCAGAGCAAATAATATGATCCTCAATCTACTGCTAGTGTCTCTTAGTCATACCAGACTGTGTCAGCATGTACTGTGTGATTGCAGTGTCCCCACAGAGCATGAATGTCCATATAACACACACACACACACACACACAGACACTGATATAGCAGAAGAACGGCCGTGCTTGAATTGCTGTGTTGTCTGTGTGTGGTGGACAGCCGACTTGTTCCGGTGAGCAGCAGTGACGCTGACGGTAAATGAGAGGCCGTCACCATGCCCCCGGGGAAGTATGGGATGCAGGAGGAATGGCAGAAGGATGGGGACCAGCCGATCACGATGGACTTCCTGCTGCCCACTGGGATCTTCCTCACATTCCTTGTGTCTCCAAACAACACCATCAAAACCATCAAAAAAGTACGCCCCCTCCAGCTATTTTCAGACCTGAGAAAAACCTCAGCAGACTGTTTTTCTTCGGACCGATCGATGATATGTAATATAATCAAATGTCGCATATTTATAGGACAGCATCTCATCCTATTAATATAATTGAGCCAGTGCAGCAACAGTGCTATTTACAGCAATTTCAAGAATATGCTTTTAAACCGATTGGTCGAATTGATATTTCAAACATGCATTACACTAATTAAAACAACCATATTCCTGCGCTTTGGATTTACCTTGAAGTTTGGACGTAACTGTTAGATAGGGAGCTCTCCTCTTCCTCCTTGGTATACAAGGCCTGTGGTCTGCTGGAACAGACCTGCTGCAAAAGCTTTTGAATGTGCCAGTTTCTATGCCAACCGTTCTGACACTTAAGGCTGTTTGATTTAGCTGTATTAAGTAATGTCACTCTTGGACGCCGTTAAGATGGCTAAGAGATTAAACGTCCTTCCCGATTGGCTTCTTCTTAAGGAATCCAAGGCGCTGTTTAAAACTTACATAGTAACCCGAGCAGCTATTTCACAGAATATATGTTTATGGAATCAGAGGTTAAACTGTCAACTCTTCCTCTTTGTCACTGAATGTGCATCAGATGGTTTGGAAAAATGCCAGCAGCGAGCCTCTGTTTGGGGCGCTGGGTGATCCTGATGCCTACGTCTTCACCTGCATCAACCAGACAGCAGAGAGGGAAGAGCTGGAGGAGGAATCGCGGCGGATATGCGACATTCAGCCATTCATGTGTTTCCTCCGGCTGGTGGCGAGGGAGGGTGACCGTGTAGAGAAGCTCACCAACACACAAATCAGCCTTTTGATCGGCAAAGGTCAGCATCACTGGAGAAGTTTGGTAGTTTGTGTCATTGTTGGGCTCCCAGTAAATTTGATGCTTATCAAAAAGCAGATGCACACATTATTAGTGTCAGAAATAGACACTTACTTGTGACCTTGCCGGTCATGTGATACCTACCACACTGGTAGGCTTCATACCCATTATATAAATGGTAGTTAAGGGTTTCGGGAAGCTGTCAAACTTATGACGTTTTAAGACTTTTTTAAATTGCAACTAGTAATTTACAACTGCTGCTGGTTTCATCAATTCCAGTCTGTGATGATACAAAACAATGTCTGACTTTGAGTGCCATTTCATCATCTGGGCTACTTTTTCAAGTAGCCCAGAAATGAGTGCCAAGTTGTCTGGAACACACCATAAGTCTCTAAAAATGTCTGAAGATAAAGAAGGAGTCTGCAAGAAAAGACTTGGAATCTTGTGGGGTTTTTTTACTGTCACATAATGCTCATAAATCTTGTTAATGTGACAAAGTTAACTGGTGGAGCGGACCAATAATTCCCATCAGAAAGCAGAGAGGCACTGCTATAGCAAGTATCGACTAACTGGCTGAAGTAAACGTCAATGGTCGTGCCATAAGTCTTCTCTATGTTTGATTTTAGCTTGTTTTATCACTGGCTTTATGTTAAACCAGAAGCTGAAATATGATATTGAGATTTTCTGTCCATTTTAGTAAGCAGTTCACTATTAATGTCCTGGACTGTCATATTTGGGCACGATAACACAACATTTATTGTAGCATAGAAATGCAGCTTTCATTGTTAGCATTCAAGAACATTAGAGTTGTAGTTCTTGAATGCGAACAAAATATTTTCTTGGTTGAAATGTTGAAGAGCTTACATTTTATGGTTCATTCTGAGAAAATGAAACAATGTCACAGTTTTTGGTTTCAGCTGTGTAAACCCATAGATAGCTAACACTATTGTTGTAGCCCAGCTAAAGGGGCTAATGTGGACATGGTCGGAAAACAGAGTTAGATAATAAGTAACATATTATATTGTAAATATACATGTTTCCCGCTAATTTTCAAGATGGCATAGTTGTTATTAATCCCCCTCAACTTTTTTGGCTAGGTCTGAGATTTGACTTTGATAGCATATTTTTGTATCTAATACCTACTAATATCCTCTATCGACAGGTAGTAAAGCGTTTGTCACTTTGTCGAGGAATTGTATCTGGAATTATATCTTCTGAAACAATCTTTATGAATTTTTTAGGTCTGCATGAATTCGAGGCCCATAAGAACCAAGAGGTGAAAGAGTTTCGGAGCAATATGCGTACATTTTGTGAGGAAAAGGCTCTGGAGCGGCAGCGATTGCCATGGAACCATTGGATGCATTACAGCTTCCCTTGTGACTTGGAACCATGTTCCTGTCTACCGGAACCCGGGAGCGCAAACTCGAAGAAGGCCAAGAAGATCTTCATCAACGTCAAGTTTGAGTCTTGCGATGTAAGTTATTTGTACTTAAGGACTAATTTGTTGATTCACCCTGTTTGTATTTATGGGTATTTTTTGTACAAGTTGAAAGGAGAAACCAAATTTTGAAAATAAAAATAAAGTCTAGAGGTAATATAACCAAACATTGTAAAATTAGCAAATTAAATGTGGACAAATACAAATTAATAGATTTTTTTAAGCACATTTGGTACCTGGTCCAAATATTTTTGTGTTTATGTAGGCTGGGTTGGAGGGAACTGCAACTCATTACATTAGTATGAATTGTTTTCACACAAGTATCTCACCTTGTGTGAAAACAATGTGTAAGTTCACTTCAGGTAACTGTGCGAATCTTCAGAAATCCCCCTCCCACGCCACTAACACCACCTTACAAATCTTCAAATCATCAGTCAGGAACCAGGTTTGCAGATATGAAAGCTTGACGTCATGTGATTTTCCTTAAAGCTTTCCTTAAAACATTTATTTAAGTTGATTGGTGACTCCCACAGGAAAGCTTCATGCTACAGCAGGATGTACAGGATTTCCCAGTGGCTCTGATGAGAAGTGCTCTGAAAAAGAAGGCCACCGTCTTCCGCTCACTGAGACAGGAACCTGCGGACTACACCTTACAGATCAATGGAAGATGGGAGTTCATCTACGGGAAACATCCTTTGTGCCAGTTTAAAGTGAGTGACATCAACAACAGTGCAGAAACACCTTTTGTCTTTGGATCTTGGCTTTGTGTTTGGGTTGGGTCCCCTCTGTGTTCTGTCTGTGCTTTGTTTGTCTGTAATAGCTGAAATGAAAGCTGTTGACTGTCAAATTGGGAGTCTGGTGACTCAAGGTCTCAGTGGCAGGAGACTTCACAGTTGATTTTGAAGCTCTGGCTACCTGCAGGGGTGACTCATATCAGTCTCTCAGCCCCACAGAAAGGAACTGCATCCATCCACACATAATTACATTTCAGCTGCATTAACTTACAGCAAATGAACAGCCTGAAGGAGTTAACCATTGCTCTCAGAACACTGGGAAATATCTGTGGGTGATCTGAGCAATGGCTGTACCGGTAAATAAAACATCCCCTGCGTGCCCCTCCCCTGTCTTTCACATCTTCCACAGTACATTTTCTCCTGTTTGAGAAATGGACAGAACCCTCAACTAACCATGGTTCACTGCTCGACCATCACAAAATACCAGGAGGAGCAGGGTAGATTGTGCAACCAGGTATCCAAGAGCCGCTCCTTGTCTAGACCTCCTCCACTGCCCCTGAAGAAGGTGAGGGGTCAGAGTCTGGGACCACTCTAATCCTACATTAACAGAACATCTGTCTCTCTGTCTGTCTCCCTCTCTCTCTCTCTGTTGCCTGTGGACTTTAGCACACTGGGAGCGTTTCTTGCAACAGAACGTAGATAATTTACACTTAACACCTTTACTTGGTTTCACTGCATGGCAGTATTACAGATACTGATACAGAAAAAAGACAGCTGTGAGAGATTTTATAAATTTTTCTAAAAATTTCAATGTTCGTTCCCCTTTTTGCTTTACTGTCCTCTGTAAGCGTAGGCTGTTGTGGCCCCATCTTTTTGGAGCCTGTCAAATTGCCAAACAGGAAATTGTGGCAACAGTTGCATGCATTCGGATGTCAGGGATAAATGCAGTGGATGTGTAAAGAATAAGCTAGTAAAATGACATTCACTTCATCATCATTCTTTTTATATCAGAACACCTCCTCCCTGTGGTCCATCAATGAGCCCTTCTACATTCACCTGATACAAGGCAGTCGAGTCAATGCAGATGAAGGAATGAAGGTCAGTGTTGATTTGTGTTGGGGCGGTTTCTCATATTGGTGCGAAATGAAACAGGGTGCTCACTTGTTTACTAATAGCTAAATTTCAGTTGTAAAAACACTGGGTTTGACATGTAAATGACAGGATCACATGACCCAGACCACACATTTCCCATAATTCATCAAGGCGGTTGGTTGAAACTTCAAAAACAGGAAGTGGGGCGGGCTTATCTCGTCTCCTTTGAGGCCTAGTTTCTAAGAAAATGCCTTCATGCTCTCTCCCCTTCTCTCGCTTTCAATGCGCTTCTTTTTGTTGTTGTTTTTTAAAAGCAATGCATGCATTTTGAATATGCAGACTTAATGGGTCTGAGCTATCTTGAAATTCGATGAGTGTCTGCTACTGTATTTGTTCATTATGCTTCATGTAAGAATATGGAATTATGCTGCATGTTGCATTTTCTATGTCTTCGCTTTGCTTTTTTGACAAAGAAGATAAATAGTGAGAGCACAAGTGGGGAACTCTGTTAATGTGTGTCTGTGTGTCTTTGTGATCCTGTTTCATAACTAACTATGTTACTGTTTAGATTGGTTATTAAGTGCAAGTGCATTTCCGGCTGTTGCCTCAGAGCACATCATGACTCACATAATTATCAGTTTGGCTGGAAAAACACCCTTGGGGAGAAAATCCACTCATATACGTTGTTAATATGGAATCAGGTCAAAAGGAACTGATGAAAGGCAGGACTTTAATTGAACTGTGGGACAGAACAGCATCAATCTCCTGGTTGTTGATCATTTTTGACACGTGGCAGTAAAAGGCATTGTGATCTGATACCATTCTGCACAGCCAGAGTGACACAGGAATCTGAATCATTTGGGGAAGTTTGTGTAAATTCACTCCAAACATTCACCCTCAGACACATACTAAACTGTCAGTTGTCCAAAATAGAGCCCATCTGATGTTGAATAAAATAGTTTATATAAGTTCTCATTAAATGTGCCAATACATTTTTGTCAACTCATTTCTCAACTCACTCATACAATGACTCAAAGGGCTTTAGAGGCTCAACAACAAATGATTGAAGGACCAAGCCCCAAAGGCTCTCACAGAATGAGGAAACTGTAATGTATTAGGGATAAAGGGAAGTAAACTTGGGACAGAAAATTTAAGGAGAGATTCCCTCTGGTAGAACGGCCGATAGAAACAATAAGTGGCAATGGTAAATTACAGAACAGAGATGTAACAATACAGGAAAATACCATAAATAGAACACTTAGGTCATCTTTCAGTGAGAGAATCTCAGGTCCACAGAGAAGTGGTCAATGTGAATTGGAGAGAGAGATACAACATTTACAAAATAAATAAATATACAAAATAATTGCACAAGACAGGGTGGGGGTGGTGTGGATCCCTTTTATTTTGTACTTTAAAGTGTTGAGCCAGATGAAAAATGGAGTTCATTATAGTAAATAAAGCAGTACTTAAATATAACAGAATATTAAAAGTAACAATATCCTTGTAAATCTACAATCGCTCTTTTTTTATTGAAAAAGATTTTTCTTTCATTCGGTGTTAAGGGTTAAATTACACATAAAATGCAGTCTGTGAACGATTCATTCTGGATAGTTTGTTTCTGTGTATCTAACATATTTACGGCACAATGAATATCTGCCATAGCTTAATATTGACGATAATATTGATGAGTACTGCTCTACCGCCTGGGCTGTTGTTTATATATGCTTGGTCCTATATATAATCCATAATGTGTGTATGTTTGTAGCTTGTGGTGCAGGCCGGTTTGTTCCATGGCAGCGAGCTGCTCTGTATGGTGACCACCTCGGAGGTGACGGTTTGCTCTGAGCCTGTGTGGGATCAGAAGCTGGAGTTTGACATAAACGTGGCGGACCTGCCTCGCATGAGCCGCCTTTGTTTTGCTCTCTATGCTGTCATTGAAAAAGCCAAGAAACCTCGTGGCACCAAGAAGAAGAACAAGAGAGCGGTGAGTCCATGATGGAGATTTCAAAGCATGCATCCGTGTGTGTGTGTGTGTGTGTGTGTGTGTGTGTGTGTGTGGGTAAGTGGGATAGTATTTGGGCTGATGGATGTGAATTTGTTAGCATGCACAAACAGATCTGTTTCCTCTCCAGTGTGTTGTTCATATAGTCAGTGTATGCCATGTGGGTGTATTTTGCTGCATTGTCTGGTTGTGCAAATGTGTTCAGTGGCAAAGCTGTGGTTATTGTCTTATCCGTTTCAGAGATTTTATCTATGCGTCCCAGGAAGGAAGCAATCGATCTGCATTTTTAAGGAATTCTAAATTCATTTTCACAGCTCTGCCATACACAGTTACAGCACAAGTTATTTATCGTAGGAGAGGCGAACATCTCTTCAGTTGTGATGCTCTGCCAGATGACATGCTACATAATGATAGTAGTTTTTCTATATTATACAAAAAATACAATGTAGTGCATCAATTATAATCTGCTGGACAACTGGTATGAGTTTTTATGCTGAATAACAGTCAAGTGCCTTGGTTAAGTGCAAGGGTAGGAACAATTCTCTTAATACAGATGTTTGTGATTGTGGGGAAAAACGGAGAGGAAGCCCACAGACATGCAGAGATCAGAGTGATATATGTTTTTACACATTAACTGCATTATAGGATACAATAACAGTGTGGCTTTGAGCTTCATTAGTTCATCACCCATCCCTCTCACCTGTTTTAGCCAATCAGAACTGCAACTTTTCACAAATGTGAAACACCTTCAGCTTGAACCCATTTGGCCTCTGATGATGATATTATTCCAGATAAAAGTTTTCTCCAGTATTTCTTACAGTTGACAGAACTTCAATCCGCTAGAAGGAAATTCTGCAAATAAATGATCCCTTTTTACACCCTATTAAGAATTAATTAAGGGCAATTCTTGTGCCAGAGATTGTTCCAGAATTACAGTAACGTAGAGTGGAAGTAGAAAAACAACATCCAAAGTGTAACATGAAATATAAGATATACACTGTGCCTAATATACGTATTAGGCACAGTAGCATAAGTTAAGTAAAAGAGACATTAATTGTTTGTGGCAGCAAGTTCTGTTGGCGATGTGTAGCATAATATTGCAAAGAATTAAACATATTACAATACAAGATGCATGATATTGTATATAATAAAGAACAATGATAATAGACTGACTGTAAAAATACAATGTAATATTGAATGTAGTATTCTACATGATGGGATAATGGGAAAAAAAAGAAAGTATCCCTAACACCCTATTACCAGGGCATAAAAGGGGGTTACTGGGGTCTTACACGCTATTACGTGGCTCAAAAGTTATCAGTCAATCCTTGTACAAATTTTGCGTAAATAAGAATCTTAAATTTACACACACACATGACTATGTATGCACTTGTGTAAAAATGCATGCATTAATGATTGTGGGCTGTTAATCTGACTTAAATTTTCATAACGTCAGTAGTATGACACTGCATTGTCAAATTATGCAAAGGGGCTATACACCCACTCACTGTTCGAGAGATACAGTAAACAATAAAATCCCCTTCGGTTGTGGCTTTGCACTTGTTACTCTTGTCTTGAAGTGCTGCAGCAGCTGTGGGCTGTGTCTCAGTGCAGACCCCCTCCCAGGTGTGTTTACTGGAATAAAGCTTGCTTCTGCTTTTTCAGTCACTTCTCTCTTCTGTTTTGCGGAGGAGAAGTCCTCGCAGCCAGACGCTTGGAACACACACGGAAGTTCAGTTATTTTGACCGTTTCTCGTAATGTGTGAGGCCTTTTTTAACGCTCTGGTTTTAGTTCATGTGTGTTTGTTTTACTAAAAAACTTAGATCGTTAAGTGATTTTCATCTTCCTGTTTCTATTTATCTATCATTCACTGAATTACAGTTCAAAAATCCCCCCAAAATACAACAACATTATTATGAACAACTAATAATTACTGAATAAGTTAACAAAGAGGCATCACACTTGCAAAGTATTAGTGTTTGATAACTGAATATTCAATAATCAAATTAAGATTAATCTTTTGAATTATTTTTCTCTGTAATGTTCACATAAATGTAATATGACTAATTTAACATTTAAAGCTAGTACTCAACTTAAATTTCTTTAAAAAGTTGCAAACATGATTTGGTTACTGGGCATGTGTGCTTTATTAAACTATATACAAATATTTGACCAAAACAGCTGGCATTAAATATTGAATAAATTTCTTCTTTTTTAAATGAAGCTAAAATTTTCACATTGTCTCCAATCTATGAAGCTTTCTTCATTCCATCATGTGCACAATTATACCATTTGCAGATCGTCATTAAAACGACCCAACAAACCTAATTGTGTCTGTCCTTCCAGGACTGTCCGATAGCCTGGGTGAACACCATGGTGTTTGACTACAAGGACCAGCTGAAGACCGGGGAGTCCATCTTGTCCATGTGGCCGTCAGTTCCTGGTACTTCTAGATTCGCTGTTGTTTGTATTTCCTCCTGTTTATCATCTCGCCATCTGTTTTATTTGGCAACATAGCGTGTGGGGAGTGACACATTATTTATTTGGTGATGCGCAAGATAACATTTTAGTTCAGATGCTGAGTCAAATAAATGTTATATAAACTGAGATGACCAACAATAGGCTCTTCCTTGCAATACGGTTTAATTTTAACCTCTAGTGAAATGCCCAAAGCCTTCAAACATAGTAAAATTATTAGGATGCATTCAAGGTAAATCTGCATTAAATGATTCCAAATGCATCCAGAGTAAAGAATTATCTTTGAAAAAGCAAGGATTTTATTTGTTTTGTTTTTTCATTCTAATTTAATTGCCCAAAGTGTCCAAATATACCAACAATATTCGGACGCATTCTGAAGATCTGTATGAAATTATATATTGTAGAATTAATGCAAATTTAAGGGAAATTCTAAATGCCATAGCTGTACATTTAATGTTGCTGTCTTCAGTTAACCCAATTTGAATGGTTCTGTGATTAGAATATATAAAGGATATAAAGCATTAAATAGGACAATACAAAGCAAGCAGAAAAATGCATTTTCGTAATATGTTAAAAAAGTAGGTGACACTATATATTTAAAAAAAATCCTAAATCTAGAAATCCCTACACGCCTTTTCTACATGGTATACTCAATAATGAATCGTTTACTATTTATCCAAAGTACTTTACATAACCTGGAACATTTTGCCTTCAAGTGTTCTCATTTACCAATGAATTTACTCGTTTTTAAGTGTCAAAGAGGGTTTCATGTTTTTACTCTGTCACTTTGATTAAAAGCTGTTTGAATGTCACGCACCACTTTTGACTTTTTTCAAATTATAGATGACAAAAGTGACCTATTGAATCCAATGGGAACTGTTGAGAATAACCCCAACGTGGACAGTGCTGCTGCGCTTCACATCTGCTTCCCAAATATCCGGCCACACCCTCTCTATTACTCTCCACTTGACAAGGTACTCAGCTCAGCCCTAATCTTGTTTGCATTAAAAGACAGTCATTGGATATGCAAGGTGTATAACCATATAAATCCTGATATGTTGTCAGATGAGCGATCTGGAGAAGAATGGCGATATGGCTTATCCCTCTAAAGAAGAGGTATGACTCCATAGCATTTTCCAACACTTTTAGAATTTAAGCTTCTGTTTTTTGTGATGCATAAATATGGAATTGTGTTGTGTTTCTCCAGCTAATGAAACTCAAAGAAATAATGGACAACAAAAACTACACAGAGTTTTTTGAGGACGAGAAGGAACTGTTGTGGAAACTTCGAAACGAAGTCCGAAATCTTTACCCTGAAAGTCTGTCCAAGCTGCTCCTCATTACAAAGTGGAACAAGCATGAGGATGTAGCACAGGTACAGAAGAGTCAAAGTTTTTCTTTTAATAAAATTCTTCTTAGAGGACATTAAGCAGTTCTTCACCATTTCTGTGTTTGTCAAATGCACAAAATGCACTGTAAATATATAGAACAGTAGTCAGTTTCCTGAAGATACAGAAATATCCTCTTCCATTTCGCATTATTTGGTGTATTTGGTGTTGCTAAACTATGGAAGCCCTGAGAGGCGAGCAAAAAAATATTTTTCAGATACACTCATTGTGTTTCATGTTGTAATACCCATTATGGCCACCAAAAAAAAGTTTTCACCGGCCACCCTGTGGCCAAAATGGGTACTACAATAACAAACACTTAAAAAATGAGGGCGTCTGAAAAACCTTTTTTGCTTGCCTTTCAGGGGTAATAAACCGACAAAAAAAAGTTTTTAGCGTCCATGCTGTGGCCAAAATGTGTACTACAGCGTGAAACACTTTTTTTTGCTTGCCTCTCTGCTTCCGGACTAAACTGATTGTGACTATTATCATGCTCTCAAAATGATCCATTTAAAAAGCAAAAATACCCTGAAAATTCTTCATTTGATTCTTTCCAGATGGTGAATTTACTGAGAAATTGGCCAGATCTTCCTGTCATCCAAGCCTTGGAACTCTTGGACTACAGTTTCCCTGATCCAGCAGTCCGCTCTTTGACCATCAGATGTCTCCGGAAGCTCAGGTGCACGTTTTTTCTTGTATACCATCATATTCATGAAGTAATGTTTTGTTTTAGCAGTATAATAACCAAACACTTAACTGTGTATAGGGACGATGAGCTGCTACAGTATTTAATCCAGTTGGTCCAAGTTCTCAAGTACGAGTCCTATCTAGACTGTGACCTCACCACTTTCCTGCTGGAGAGGGCTTTGTCCAATCGGAGGATAGGACACTTTCTCTTTTGGCATCTGAGGTGAGAAGCTGTCCAGTAAAAACATGAAACCACATCATCTCATTTTTTTAGCCTTTTAAACTCTGCCATCCCCATCAATAGTGAGTTTTATTTGAAATTCTAGTGAGTTGGTGTGTCGGGTGGCCATTGATTTAAGCAGGTACCACGTATCACAGTGGTGTGGTTCGATTCTAGCCTGTGTGCTTAGCTGCTTGTTAGTTCATGTTGTTCCTCCTGTCTTTCAGCTCTGTCCTTACTGTCTGTGTCTCCATTGTAACTATCACAATAAAGCACAGGATACCAAAAAAAATTTCTTTTTAAATTATGATGACCAGAGTCAAATTTGTTTAAAATGATTTTTTACAGACTTTTAATTAAATTAATTCAATGGAGTTTCAATTTTGCAAAAATCATAACTTCTCTAGAAATTCTGATATTTATTCAATCTTTTTTATCTTTGGTATGTTATTAATGATTTATTAATATTAAAAGGCCCATTAAATGCATGCAAATATCCCTGGTAAATGAATTGAGTCCACTTCATTGTTGTCTAAAGGATTTTGGATTGGGCCTTTTCAAATTTGTAACCCATTCATAACTTAATAAAGTTCATAGGAATAAAATATGCTAATGCATTTAATTTTTGGTTGGTTATATGCATTTTAACCAGCCTTAAAATTGTCTTTATTCTAGTTGGTTTTACAAATTTCCCTAGAATGCATCATGTGGTATCTTAGAAAACTTCATTGTCAATGAAAAATAAAAACTGTGTGCTATTAAGATGGACCCACTGGTGGTCACCAAGGTTAATGAAGAATTTGTTTAATTGTAGGTCAGAGATCCACGTGGCATCTGTGAGTTTGCGCTTTGGTCTGATTTTGGAGGCTTACTGCAGGGGAAACATCCACCACATCAAGTTCTTAACCAAACAGGTAATCACCCCACAGTCTCTCACCTTGTCTGTGTGTGTTTATTAAGTACCACGTCTCATCATTTTCCCTCTCCTGCCTCGTGCAGACTGAAGCTCTGGGTAAAATGAGGGCCCTCAGTGACTTTGTCAAGTCAGGCTCCCAGAGGATGACAGTGGAGGACCTGAAGCTGTGTATCAAACAGGAGACCTACTTGGAAGCTCTGTCAGGCCTTCTGTCACCACTCAATCCGAGCATCATCCTCTCTGAAATCTGGTTAGTGACAGCCATGAACTAACAGAACTCACAGCTACAGACAGATACACACCTACACTCATATCCCCTTAATCGTTTTTGCCAAATGACATTTTTGCCTTTTAATAGTATTTTCAGAGGTATTTTGGGATATTTGACTGAATTATAAAACAAGAAATTAATATTTTTATAAACTGTTAATTTCTTAATTGTATTAATTGTATTTTTATATCTTTTTAAAATAACTATCAAAATAATCTTTATTTGTATAGTTATATAGTATACAATAAATAAACAAGTTCAAACTGAGAATATGAGAAGAAGAGTGAGGGGGAGGGGAGATTCTGAAGATATGATTAACGTAATAAATAAATAGAACATCATTTATGAACTATAAAAAACCTGTTAACCTTTTAAACACTGATAATTAAATTAGTATTTGAGTCAACATCTAGAAAAAACTGTTTCACTTTATTTTGAAGGATTTATTGGCCTTTTCACATTAGTATCCCATTAATAATTAAAGATTAGCATGTCACATAGAAAACACTGTAAATCCCATGATTTCTAGATAACTAAAAAAAAAATAAAAAGACAAAATTAAAATTAAAATATGTTATACATCCTGATATATTTGCAACCCTTCAAAAAGTTAAAAACTTTACAAATATGTTACCTCAGTGTTTTAGAACTTAATCTTGGACCCAGTTCTTACCGATCATTATATTGTTAATTCATAATGTGTGTCTACCATTGCAGTGCAGATAAATGCAGGTTTATGGACTCGAAGATGAAACCACTCTGGTTGATGTATAAGAACCAATGGATACAAGGAGAAATGGTGGGCATCATCTTCAAGAATGGAGATGGTAAGATATGCAGAGAATCACATGGAAGCACAAATACAGCACACACATACACACACACATACACACACACACACACATAGTTGAGTTTGCTTTAATTAGGCTGTGAGGGTGAAAAAGAGATATGTATGGAATTTTGTTGCAGAAACTAATATATCCAAGGGATGTCCCCTATAAACCTAAATTAGAAGGCTGGAAGTGAAACAATAAAAGAAAGTGAGCTTGAAAAATGACATATTGCTTGAAAGAGCGTATTAAATATTACTGCATTGAACTTTCACTCATCATCATCAGATCTTCGACAAGATATGCTGACCCTCCAGATGATCCGGCTGATGGAGAATTTATGGAAGAAAGAAGGCCTGGATCTCAGGTAAGAGCTGCTGTATGACACTCATTGACCAGCCTTACATGTCTCCACCAATATGACTAAATTTCTCTCCACGCTCACAGGATGATCCCCTATGCTTGCTTGTCCACTGGGAACAAGATGGGGCTCATCGAGGTTGTGAAGAACTCCGACACTATCGCCAATATTCAACGCAACAGCAGCAACAGCGCAGCCACTGCTGCCTTCAATAAAGATGCCCTGCTCAACTGGCTCAAATCCAAGAATCCTGAGTGAGTATGATGGATAACTTCTGCTGCTGTGTTGAATATATTCAGGCAGTCATTACAAATGCACAGATGAGCATTGTTCAAACCCACAGACTGCCATCAATCCATTACCAAATCACTCAACTTAATCAGGTCTGTAATGGCAGAGTGTGCATAGCACTGAGTGGCATTATAATACCACAGAGCACGTACCACTGCAATGTTATCGGTTGTCTGAACTGGTATAATCTAATTGAAATAGTAGCCGTAGAGATTTTCCATTGAGGGCAATAACATAAGAAAAAATAGCACCTTGGCGTACAGGTGGCCCAAGTTTAAAACATTCACCCACCATCACAGAAACCCAAGTAGACCCTCGTGTCTCCAGGTTGGTCGTGCATCCTATCAACGCAGATGGGAGGCAGTCGTCGCTGCACCAGTGACCCCTACTGGTCAGTCAAGGTGCATGTGTGGAGGGGGACAGTATAGCCTCAGCCACCTTTACTTTATGTCTTCATGGGAAAGGCCTTGATTCCCACGGGTGAAAAGAGGCAAGCGTGAATGTTTCACTGTCAATGTTTCACTGAGGTAACATATGGCTGGCTACATGCTTAATGCACAGTGGAGGCTAAGCAATGACAAAGACTGTAAGAGCACAAGGAGCTACCCACTCCAAACTGGGAGAAAAATGGACAACAGAGTAACAGACTGAGGCAGAAATGTAAAAGTGCAAAGCAGGCCGCATGTAGCCGTGAAGACAGAGTGATCGGCTTTTTATTTGGAGCCAGACAGTCTGAAGGACTGATACATTCTAAAAGCTCAAAGAAGAGCAACCATTAGATGTAATGAATAAGCTTTTGTACGTCACGTTGGGCAGACAGGCCCAGTGGACTGCCCAACAGAATAACAAGGTAATTAGCTGGGAGCGTTGGAACATCCAAACTGCAATGGAGAATTTGTAAAAGCTTAACAAAGGATGTGACAATCAATCATTTATTAGCTCCAGGAAGTCCTCTGTGAATATTTCATATAGCTGTGAGGAAATCCTGTTCATGACTGTGTGTGTGTGTGTGTGTGTGTCTGTGTGTCCGCATGCATAAGTTGAGTACACACTTTGTAACTGTGAAGCAACAACAAGAAAGTTGTCTGTGTGCTGTTGAAGTCCGGTGGTTGACTTCCCCAGGTTGGTTGATGTGAATGATATATCCAGGAGTCAGGAAAACCAGTATCATTGAGTAAACGTTTATTTGGAACAGAAGAAGCTTCCACGGGAATTCAGCAATACAACTTGCACCAAGCAACTGCGTCAGCTAATTCCGCAGTTTCACAGTTAGTAAGCCATAGATATAGGTTTGCCCCTCCCGTCTAATTTTGCCCTTATACGGAGTTGTTTTCTACGCTCGTTGCCTGCTCGTTGCCTAGGTCATCTTGCCCTGCTCTCTCCTACCAAGCTATCTCTTGTTTTGTTCTTTTCTGGTCTCTATCTCTACCTGCCCCAGCTGTGACCCGTGAGAGTGTCTGACCTAGCCACACGATTCTGCACCATGTACTTCTCTCTGTTTTTCCCTTGATGTTTATTAATTCCCTGCCTTTCTGCATTCCTTTGATTACTGCTGCATGTAGCGTATCCCTAATGCGGTAGCTAATACATATTACTATGACTATATGATGACTACTATTGTATTTTCCTGCCTACTCTACAGTGCCTATGTGTATTTGTACTTACCATGGAAAAAACAGGTATGTATGTGGTGTGTAAGACAAATAACCCAACGGATTCAGTGTTTTCTAAATTCTCTCTGTCTTTCTTCTCATCAGGGATAAACTTGAACGAGCAATCGAGGAGTTCACGCTCTCCTGCGCTGGCTACTGTGTAGCTACATATGTCTTGGGCATTGGAGATCGTCACAATGACAATATAATGATCAGGGAAACTGGACAGGTGAGAATTACAACATGATGGGATACCTCAGATCATTATGACACTGAAATATGCCACAAAGGGGGAGTTTGAGGCACAGGTTATAATCTGCAAGATATGGACAAAAACTGCAGAATAACTTGGATGATGCAATAACATCAAGTGCACAATTTACGCGCACAATATCCAAACATTTACCGCTGTACCTGCTGCGAGTATAGAGCATAAATTCAGACTGGTTATAGTGCAAAATCAACACAGGCAATCACAAATGAGCTGAATCATTAGTTAGATATGACAGACACACATGTACACAGATTTATTTAATTTACGCAGTCAACCTTCATGTCGTGAACTGAAGTGACTGTTTGTGTAAACCAACTTGTACTTCATATGTATGTATATACACAGTATAATAATGATATAATTATATATAATTATAATATTTAATTATAGAATTAATTAATTAATTTTTTATTTAATTTTATTAATTAATTGAATTAGATATAATTATAATGATATAATTCAATTAATTTCATTGCCGTTCTTTACAATATGCACATTGCATAAATTATTTATCAATCAATTTCAATTTTTCAGTCCTAGTAGTATGCACACTTTTTTCAAAAATAAATGTTTCTCTGAACATAATTCTCATTCAATTCCTCATACAGCTGTTCCACATTGACTTCGGCCATTTTTTGGGCAACTTCAAGCGGAAACTAGGGATCAACAGGGAGCGTGTGCCTTTTATTTTGACTTATGACTTTGTCCATGTGATCCAACAAGGAAGAACCAACAATAGCGAGAAGTTTGAGAGGTAATAAAGAAGATTTTCATTCTGCCTTTTCTCTGTACTTTTCCCATTTTTCATGAAAAAAATATTCATTCATTCATTCGTTTTTCATAGGTTCAGGGAATACTGTGAGCGTGCCTATAAGATCCTCTGTCGCAATGGAACACTCTTTGTCAATCTGTTTGCTATGATGAAGGCAGCAGGACTGCCAGAGCTCACCTCCTTCAAAGACATCCAGTATCTAAAGGTAAGCAAAGACGATAATGTTGATGATGATGATGATGATGATGATGATGATGATGATGATGATGATGATGGCAATTACAATTTTTGCTCTTTTTGTCACAAGGACTCTTTGGCTTTGGGCAAATCAGAGGAGGAAGCGCTGAAGAATTTCAAAGTAAAGTTCAATGAAGCTTTGCGAGAGAGCTGGAAGACCAAAGTCAACTGGATGATGCACTCTTTGGCCAAAGATAACCGACCATAAAGAACCATGGAAACACATGTTCCCCCAAAGGAGAGAAAATGCAATGGATTGTTGCAATTCACTGATGGTATTCAGACAAATTGTTTACATGTGAATGTCTGTGATCAGAAGACAAACTGCAAAAGACAAAAGACAAGATCACAGAGCAGTTTCAACACATTCTGGCATTCAAAGCCACAATTTAAGAAATCCATCACATTCTCCAATTTATTATGAAGTCATATCACTGATGTTCAACATGCACTGCGGATCGGCAATTATATCTCAAGTCTTTGATATCGTTTACAACCACTGATGTCTGTCATTCTCCATCAGTTCAACAGCGTCATCTATGAAATGTTTTTGTTTTATTTAATTTTGTGACTTTGAAGGACTTGTACAAAAACGTGATAGAATATTTTAAAGGTATTTTAAAATGATGATGATGAGGATGTGTTTTACAGATATATATTCCATTCACTTAATTGCAGTATGTTGCCTTTGGATTATCACAACGATGGAGGTGTTTATGAGACTTTTGCTTTGATAGGACTAATGTGTAACAGGTTGCATCAACCTTCCTTCAATGTGTCTTGGATTAGACACTTGTTACACCCTAGTAACTCTGTTTTACCACTATAAGAATCACCTATTACAATAAGGGAGTAGCCACACTCCAGGCACCAAGACACAAGAGGTGTGTCTCAATTCATGGGGTGCATCCTTGAAGGACAGAGCCTTTGCACGCCCACACAGTCCATGTCCTTCAGAGGCAGAAGGCTCAGTCTCAGACTTGAAATATGGAAGACAAAGCTCTCTTATTATCATGCATGAATTCGAAAGAGGAATTTAAATCAGATTGTACAGTGGATGTCAACACTGAACACATTTGAATTATTTATTTTACTTAATGTATCATAGAAGAAATAAATCATTGTTATGGCTTGCAATGGTTTCTGGGAAACACAAAGCCAGGAAGGATACATCGGCTGTGTCCACCATAGTCAAAATTTCTAGGCTACATTGGAAGAATCCCCCTAAGTAGGACAGTCAGTCAAGCAATTATGACACAAGCAGTCTTCAAATGAGTCCTGCAAATGATTCATCCCATGAAGTGAAGCACCACAAGTGAAACCATTATCAACCCCCCCACCCTGAGATTTGACAACAAGGATGTGATTGGTCAGTTGGTGTCACGTGACACCCTCATGTTGTACTTTTTCTCGATTTTGCATGAATGTGGCCGTACTGTTGTAAGTTAAGGTGACAAAATCCTAAAATCTTACTTGAACACTTACCCCAAAAATGTATAATCTTTCAGTAATTACTGTATAAGTATTGGTCTGGGAGGGTTCATCTTATTTCCTATTGCAACAGACTTGGAATGCTGGCCTTGTTCTCAAATTGGATGGGGGGAAAAATATCAACGCCCTTGGCTGCATGGCAAGACAGTTTACTACACATTCTTTATACTACTACCAAACACAGCTAGAGAGAAATGATCTTGAGTGCCTAGCAATGTTGTCATGGATGTTCTCTCATTTTTTATTATTAACCTCTTAAAATCTTAAGCAACCACCAATGGGTCGATCTTGAAAAGGCGGGGTTTTAAAATCCTAATGAAAAGCCAAAATAACAAACAAATACCAACATATCAATACATTCTGTGGAAATCTGTATGAAATCATACCCAACACATTCAGACTAAGATATTTGAAATTAAAAATGTCTTAGCTTTAAGAAATTAGTATCAATATAAAGGATTTTAGGCGCATAACCTCTCTAGAAATTATGACTTTTTCAATGTCTTTTCTATGTAGTATACACAATTATTAGTGGGTTACTATGGTGAAAAGGCTCATGAAATGTATCCAAAATACTTAACATAACCATGATCTGTTTGTCTTAAAGTGTACTCAATTACCAGTTCATTTACCAATGTTGAAAGGGTTAAGCGTTCCATATGGGTGCAGCAATTAGGCACTAAAAATGATCAATAAATGCAGCACTAAGGCCCAAATAAGACACGATATGAAAGGTATAAGCCATACTATTGGTTAGTGTCAAAATATGTCATATTAGAAAGTGTAAATCTGATGATGCTGTGAATGTGCGCGTGTGTATGTAGTTCCTGCTGTTTAAGTTATGCGCTGTACTTTCTGTTGCATTTTTACTGATGTGCCATGTGCCATGAAAGAAATTTCATGCGTACGGTGTCAAACACCTCTGTATTCTGACATATCAAATCAGCTGTTAAAATGAGCCCATGTGTTGTATGATTTCATTTGATGACTTTAAGCACTGTGCATCCTGTCATTCCTGCAGAGATCACTGAAGAGGTGTTAAGGTCAAAGATGACAGGGTCCTTTGCATTATATATGATATTTAAAATGTTTTACCCTGGTTGTATGAGCCTCTATACTAAGATAAGAGTTCAGCTATTGGTTATGATTTGTGGAGGTCCCTGGCGTTACACAAAGACATTACAGTATGTCTATGGGTTATTGTTATATGAAATTGTTAAATATACTGCTCTTGCATTTTGAATCAATTGTGTTTCAACAATTCTTTCAAATAGAATAAATCATTTGAGACTTGAATATGCAGCCGAAAACACATTAACAGTGAGCACCATTCAGGCCTGAATCCTTTTCTCCCTCTGTGGTCTGTGTTTTAATGCTTGACCCTCTTGCCGTTGAGCCAAGAACAAACCATAAATTTGCTTGATGTTATACCTATTTCTACCAAAGTTTTTTTTTACCTGTCAGATGAAAACTTCATTCCCAATTTCTTGTGAAAATCTTCAATTTTACATTATTATTATTTTTAAAAAGAGTAGAGAATAAGATTGCTGACTTGTGTGAATGATTGGTCTAGATTTTAATTATGAACATTCTCCAAGGGGTCATTCTTACCATTTACACTTTGTATACTTGAAAGAATTTCATTGCTGAGGATTGACTTAAAATTATACTGTAGCATTACTTGCCCATAGACTGGTCCCTGATCCACAAAACACAATCCATGACAGACATTTTTAAGCCTCTAAAATGAAACTTTAGACATTTGACAAAAATTTAAAACAATATTTTATGAAGATGGATCCATTCGTTGTTACTTCAGACTTTGGGGTGTATGAAGTTAAGCCGATCATAGCTGATTACAAAACATAGTTGTACACAAGTTTTATAAACTTTGGAGATGAAAAAACAGCTTGGATCTGCGTCTTCAGGAACTTATTGCCACATCTCTCCACTGGGTGGTGCTGTTACCCACGAGAGACGTGTTCAGTAACTTTTTATGTATTTTCTAAGATTTGCCTCTCAATGCATCAAATACTTACGTGTCAATGACCACCTTGCACAGTATTTACACGTCCACGTTTGTCAGCGATTGCTTGTTTGCTTTTCTACATTTGCCTACTATCGATGCACTGTCTGGGTGCATAGCGCCCCCAATGGCTGGTGTAGCGAACAGCGAGTTCGTGTGGCTGCACTCAGTCCGCCGTAGCTCAACTGGAGGGATGTGACCCCGGAACAGGACGCCCTCCTCCAACAACACACCATTCAAACAGAGCTCACAAGAGAGAAAATCTGGACCAGGAGGGGTAAGCTCATATATGTGTGTCTTTCACAACGTAGCGGGCATTGTCAGAGGTTTCTGGAGCGATATGTGTGTTTAAATCCCGGCGGTTACTCCCGGCAGAGCAGCGGTACCTGGATGGAGGAACTTCATTCAGGCTTTTGTCTAGCGAGCTAGCGAGTTAGCTCGGCTGGTTAGCATCGTTAGCCTGCTCCCTGCGTAGACTTAAATGAAATGTATGTATCGATGAACCTGAATGGAGCATATTACTAAGCTTTTGCTTCCGTCCAAACTGCTCTGTACCGCGGATTTTGCTTCTTACCGGAGATGGAAAAGGCGAAGGTGTGCTGCTGGCTAGCCAGAATGCTGCTATAGTCTAACATTGACTCCCGTAACATAACAAGAACCTCGCTTAGGCATGTGTAGCTTAGAAAATAGAGTTCTCGTTCAGCTGTATTTTACGGTAAATCTCGCGTTGTTTTTCATTCACTTTACTTAATTTAGTACATGATACAGCACTTTTTAAATGCTATTTTATTGCACTCAAAAGTGACAAAACAGTTACATCACACACTGCATTCTGGGGTAAGAATATTTATCTCATTTGGACGTTCGTGTACGTTCATTTTTTGTACCCCGTAAACGATCAAATTACGAGCAAAGACATGTCATGAAAGGCTTTATCTAACTATATGATCCACTTATTAAACACTTAACTGTCAGCAAAGGAAACGATTTACCTTTAAAATGCTGCTCTAACGTCATGCTAAACAACACTGCTTGTCTGCAGTGTATTGTCTGCAGTGTATCATTTGTACTTCCCATTCTGCCAAAAATGGTTTTCCTTTAAAATTTCCCTGCTTTCACATCACTTCTATTTTTGTGTTTGCCACCCATGGGTGCATTGTGCCATTCCGCCTTTCAGTGTCTGCTTTCCCCACATGTCACATAGCTGACAGCACTCTGAGTGGTGAAGCTGGCACCGTGCCTGCAGTGGGGCATTGATGCCGCACACAGGCAGTGGGTGTCAGGGTTTGGCCACAGGCAAACGCTCCTCCTGGCATCAAGCAGACTTGGTCGTGTACCACAGTATGTTAGGGCTGCTTTGGTTTGCACATTCCCCCAGCTGGCTGGATTTTGGAGCAGAACCCTTTGGCCTCGCCTCGTTCTCTTCTGTGCCTCCTCACAGTTAGGGCAGGTCCATTTTAACCCCCCCAACCCTTAAGGGACCTCACCAGCTGCCTGCAAGTACAGTTTAAGAGGGCAGGGCTGGTTAGTATCTCAACCTTTTGCTCTGTGTTTGGCACCAGCATTTGTTAAACTTTGGCATTAGCAAGAAGACATTTTAGCCTATATTGGCCTGACGTTACAATATTCTCCTGATCCTGTAGGAGTAAGACATCGTGTCCAAAAGACACATCTTCACAGGCCCACCATTCAGTTAGTTAATTATTCTACTGACAATTTTTGTCTTTGGTGCATGGAATCTTGCACTTGTGCCTTGTGAGGGCTAAATGATATATCACATTTTTAGTACTTTCTTTAATGTGCAAATCACAAAGGGCTGCCATAAAATTTGTTCAGTTAATGAAGTCATTGAGGTGAACAAAAGCTTAGCAGGGCTGGTGAAGGACGAAACATGAACCCTCCTCCGTTGTCACAGCATAAACATGCTTAACTAAACATTTTGTTTGCATGGATTATCCCTTAAGTTAACAGCATGAGGGCTGAATGTGAAAATAAAGTTAGTTTATTTGAATGAGTGTGTGTACAGAGGAGAGAGATGATTTTATATTGCACATTTTAACCTTAGACTTATCCAGTTTCATTTCGTTATCGCATCATCTATCAAGTTAGGACAGTTTGCTTTTTTTCCCCATGTTGTGCAGTCATATGAATTGCACAATTGTTTCATGCAGACTGCTGGTATAACAGTTAACAAAACAATCCGAAGGGACCAGTTTAAGACAGCAGCTTCTGTCAATTTCTCTGAGACCGTGAGAAGAGATACACTAGACCACATTGAATTAAGTGTTATATAGCATTCTATACCACAAAATTCTGAAACTTTAGACATACGAAATTATTCCTGAAGTATAATGAAAACTAGTGAGGCACATTTTTGGTAAATACTCTGAAACATATAGACATTAATTGTGTTAATCATAAGCATTTTTATCTGATGAGGGCACTAAAATTGTGATCCTCCCACAAAGTGAAAGGTTATCATTAACCTGAGATATAAATCTGTGAAATAATTTGGACTGAACCAAGCTGCCTCATTAATTACTCAATGATAAAGTAATTGCCAAAATTTTAAATATTTTAACTTTAAAATTTATTAGGTAAAATTCCAAACATTTGCTGGTTTCAGCTTGCATGAATACCTTGGACTATTGCACAGATAATTTTGGAGATATCTGGGAAGCTGTGTTGACATCAGCGTTGTTGACATTTTGTAGACTACACAATTAAAAGTGTTCATATAAGTATTGATATTGATATAGAATTATTTGTTTTCAGGCCTACAGCAAGCTACTGTAACTTAGGCTTAAGTTTATCAGTCAAAGACCAGTGAAGAAGACCCAGACTTTAACAGGATTATTGAGTTCATGCCTCACGTGGTGACAACAAGACATGACCTACTTATCAATCATGTTTTCTCAATTCACGTCATCACTATTGTCCCTAAATACTGTAGCCATTGTTGTGTGCACTGTACATGTGGGAAGACAGCAGACATCCAGTAGGTCCAAGTCGGAGCCTTTCAGGCCAGACCAAAAGAGAGCCTGTGTGCTGGCTTGTAATGATTTGACTCAATTATTACATGTTGTATAACCCAACTTGGGTTATCTGTATTGTCCTAGCTAAATGATGACTGAAATATAAAAGGTTCATCATATTTTTTTCAATTATTATTGTGGCTCACAAAACTGGATGTTTAAAAAAATCTAAGAAATCGACATAGCCACTGTCAAATTCTCAAATAAGCATGTCATTGTGAGTGTGTATGTGTAATCCTGTGCATTTGTGTGTGTGCACCTGCTCTCATACAGCTTCTCTCTAGATGCAGGCCGGTGTGTTGCCAGCTGAGCATGGAGCTGGCAGCTACAGCAGGCATGTAGCCTACTTAAGTTTCTCACACATTGGTTTGAGATGTTGGAGCACTTCATGTTTGAATTCAAGTTATTTCCCCCTCTCAACTTTTCATGCCTCTGAAGGCTGCTGATCTCTCAAGGTCCTGAAGAGTTCAGGCTTTAAGCAGCATTTAAGCAAAGTCAAACCTGAGACATTTCTCTGCTGACTGGACTAATTTAGCCAGTAAAAAAAATCTTGTAACAAGCCTGACAAGTGGACCAGGCCATGTGTGACTGAGCTGGTGCACTGTGGCAGCCTCTGCCCTCCATGACCCTCAGCAAATGCAAGGGCCTATCACATTGCAAACTGTAATCTGTGGCACCAGACGCTATATGCACTGTGGCCCGGGCAGTGTGTAATAGGAGGAGGCATGGTGTTGAAATGGTTTGGAGAAGCCACCCTCCACCCCCCATGTGTTTTTGTTTAGTGTCATAGACACTAACAGGCTCTAATTCACATAAAATGCATAATAGCAATGTCAACATGCAGAGACGAACCTATTTTTGAATCTGTGAAGTGTTTTATAACTCTTGCATCCCTTTGCCATTCAACAAATCTGTCACTGATTTAAGTGTCATGTCATACGCAGGAGCTATATAAAATGTTCAAACAGTGGAGCTCTTTAAAGCACACATTTTGAAGTCATATACACTGTATGTATATTGGTTTTTTCCCCTCAACGAATTTGTCCTCATTACAGTAGGAACCCGCTTCTGAGGTAGAAATAATAGACGCTATCCCATTAACCAAAGCTGTCCAATATGTCAAAGCAGCTGCAGATCTACTTCCATGTGTTAGAACTCAGGTGGGGTGTCGTTTGAAATGTTTTGATCCCGTTGCCAGTTTGCTGCCCCAGGTTTTGTGCCAATGTCACAATGCACGCAATGCACAATATCTTGTCAGTGCAATTTTGTGAGCACTGAGAAATCTAATTCATGTTAGCATTAGTTTAAATTGAAATCTAGGGATTTTTTGTATATAAAAAAAAAAAAATAGATACTTAATAGATTGCGTTTGAGCCCTTAATATAAAAATGCATTGCCTTTTAACACATCTATCCTGTTTGTTGTGGCTGTTTGACATTTGAATGATGGCACAAGAAATCATTAAAGTGTAGAGTGAAATATCTTGTGAACAAAGGGGGTGATGCGCTCCATTATTACAAGAAATGTCTTTGGCTTGTGTTTTTGTTTTGTTTTTTTGTTAACCTTCTCAGCTTAGTATACCAACATTTAAGCCAGGCTGCTCTTATTGGAAGCGCTCCTCCTCAGTGCAATGCTGGTGCAACAAAGGGTTGGAGGGTTAATCCAAGATCAGCATTAAAGAAAACTTTTGTTTACCTCTTGACTATTAGCTGTGTGTGTCTGAGGCCGACTGAGCATCCTTTCAAGGATTACTGTCAAGTCACTCTACCTCTACAACCCAACATCAGCTGCACACAAAGGACTTTGGATCTTCGTTGTGGCCCTTTAATAGACCCAAGACTGTCACACATAAGAACATGTTGATTACAGTAATGCTAGAATTACCCCCGTAGGTGACAACATATTTCCCCTGCCAAAGCACTAGATTTTATGTGCAATATTCTCCATGATGAATGTGGTTTAGATGTGTGTTTCCTTCATAGAAATATAGGCGTAATAGGGTCATCATTCAAATAGCATCTGGTTTGCCACATAGAATTGTCATAGTTGATGAACCATCCTAGTTTTTTTTAATTACATCATTTGCATAGAATGGAGCTTCAGTGTGTAGTGGCCTCGATGGACCTTGTTTTGCTGATGTGGCAAATATGATTCAGAAGTTGGTCACTATAAATAGAAGTTTGGATTTTGTTTTTCCCAGGAGAATTCCGTCAGAATACAGCTTGTGGAAACATTAGGAGACATCATGGAGGAATAATGTCAGTCCCTTAGAATGAGTATGTCCAGGTTTTGTGTAATAGAAAAAAGGCAGATCATACAATATCCCTTTCAAATGCACTTTAGCAGAATAATAATTTGTCTGTTTTTTGTTTTTTTTTAAGACAGAGCCTGCACTGTCTGACCTGCTTTCAACGCTTTAGTTTTTGTCGCCTGAATTCATTGAGCTTTTTTTTTGCCTTTATGGATAGTAAGGTTTTCAGTAAGGCTCGACACTACGGAAAAAGGCTGTGATGTGTGAGATGTACTATATTAAGTTGTCTACAATTTTGTATTCTGCAAATACAGATTATAAATTCATGATCTTGAAATTGCATGCACAAATTTATTCACATAGTAGTGATAGACTGATAAGGGCTTTGTTTTAGTTTTTTTAAATGGTCTGTGAGATACCAATATTATAACGTGCAGATTGGCCCATGGCTGACAAGATGCTGATTGAAATAACAAATGAGAACATGTGATAATTGTTGAGCGTTCGAAAATTTATTTGAAATATATTTCCGTCAAAAAACCCTCTGGCTGATGGGATCTAAACATTATTTTTGCTAAGGAACTGGCTATTCTCACAAATTACCATTTGCAAATACTGTTGGTGTGTTACGATGTCCTAAAAAATAAGTGTTGCAAGCAAGTTAATCAGCCAGTGCTACATAAAAAAATGGCTTAATTATTTGGCATAGATATTAAATAAATGATTTATTTTGAGATATAGGTGGCAGGACAAATGGGGATAATGAGTAAAAGAGGAATAATTATATCTACCTGGGATATAAATAATTATATACCCAGGTCCCTGGCCTGAATCAAACTGATGATGATATAATTACAAGCAGTCTGAGTCAGCAGCTGTTGTTGGCTGGAGGTAGACTTTACATAATTACAGGAATGTACAGGGTTATTCATCATTGTATGGAAATTTACATCCAGTTGGTTCAGCACCAAAATGTAATGTTCTCAACTGCTTTTATGTTTATGTGTTAGTTATACCAATTGTAACCCGGAAATGAAATTGTTTCTGAAATAGAAATACGTCATAACTACATAAGAACTTCATTGATCACCCGCATTGACATTTCCGGGGTTTTTTTTCCTCCAACAGAGAATGTCCCAGTGGGAATTGTTTTTATACAGCATCACCTTGTGAAAGTGGGATGTGGAAAAAATACAAATTATAACTCAAAACAAATAGGAGCCTGTGTGGAGATGGTACTAAATATGGACATTTTTTGAACTTCAAAAGCAAACCTCACAGGATCACAAATGCCTCATAAAAGTAGCGGGTCTATTTATATGGATGTTATATGGATGAGTGCAGAATAGATGGGCCTTTCTTCTACAGCAGTAGCAACAGACATCAAAATTGCCAAGGTACGCTGGAATATTAATGGCTGTTACTCACGCCATCTTGCATGTCTTTGAAACTCTATAACAGCTTCTCCGAGATTGAGGAAAAACAAGAAATTAAGACCACTAGTCTTGTACTTAATTTTGTTAACTTTTAGTTAACCATTAATGGGTCCATATGTATAAATTGCAGCAAAATGGACAATGTTTTCAAAGATGCCAAATATATGCATGCAATCTAGGCAAATCTGTATAAAATGATATCCAACACGAATATAAAAGTTGGAATAAAATGTTAAAATTTTTAATTTATCATCTTTTTTTCCCCTTAAGTCTCATCTTTTAGAAACACCCTATCTATGTCGTACCCAAATTTATTAAAGGTTTATTTAATTTGCCTGAAGTCCTTTAAAATACCCTGAATGGTTCATTTTAAAATGTAGTCAATTATGACACACAGTTTCCTTATCATTATCCTCATCCTCTGCGCTTCAGTCAGTCATCCACAATGACCATTTCAATCCCAGTGCGCATCGAAGGCAGGCAGATTTGTGTTCCTGAGCCACTGTCATGCTTCATGCGTCAGGTCTCCTCTCTCCTGGAGTATTGGCTCTCCCGTTTGTCTGAAGCCAGGAGCTCGGAAACATGATCAAACGTGTCACTGCTGCTGATCTGAGACACTGCCACCCCCCACCACCAACTTGCTCTCTTCATCCACACCCTACCCCAAACACATTCACTCACCACCACCAATCCCCAAAGGTGCACTGACACAGGCAAGCTCTCTCCATCTTTTCATGTCTGCCTTGCTTTGAGTCTTCACAGGCCCTCCAATTAAACCATGAAGTGAATAACTAATGTATTCATCTGTGCAGCTCCTTTTTTGGTAGAAAACTGGTGACAGTTTTAGTCAGGTTATTCCTCAGTTTCCAAACGAATGAGAGGACAGAGTCAAGTGCTTGTGTGGTTGTTTACAGCAAACAGCTAATGGTGGCAGTAATTTTATAACTAAAACCAGAAACAAGATCTCCAGCTGCTCCAAAGTGGATGAATTCACCAGCTCACAGTGGCACCCAAACGCCAGCCAATGGTGCCCCATTCGTCCTTCCCCCCAGGCTCTGGGACGGGGGATGGCCAGCCAGCTCCTCAATTAAATATAACCCCACATCAAACGGCCTGTCACCATGTATTAGTGGTCCTCTGTATAGATAAGAGGACAAAATAAATTGTCAGAACTATCAGAGTCACTGTGGCTCCCGTAGGCTTTTTATGAGAGATTCTAAGAGGAGAACAAATGCTGATTCGCATACTGATATTCCTCACCATTGAATTTTATATGATATCTTAAGTCTTATTTTGCTCTTGTGTGAATTATTTCATCAGATTGTACATGTTGTGGACATTCTGTACACATCATGGATATTAAGTTGACAGTTACGCTTTGTCTTGAAGCATTATATGATGTAAATCTAAGATAAATGTAATGTGACAGCAGCCAACCTTGATTTGTGTGCACCGGAGAGCAAACCCAATCCTTCTCTGTTGGTCACATTAGCAGTACCAGCTCCTTTTATCACCTTCTCCTTCCCTCCCTTTCCCTCTTTGCCTATACTTTGCATCACTGCAGACTGATGGTGAAAATAGGTCATTAGTTAGATGAAGAATAAGAGGCTGAGGGAGCAGGCAGGGGCAAGATCTGTGTGAAAATTGCTATGCATTATTAATGAGCCGTTCATGCTGTGATGTGCCAGACCTGTACTGTGACAAGCCGTCTAAATTCATATATCATTACTGTTTGTGTTATAGGAATGAATTTCCCACCACACAGGCACATTATATTCCTTTCAATTTATCTACTCCAATACCTAGCTCCAGGTTCAAACTATCTTAATAGTACTAGCAACAGTACTATAGATTAAATACTCCTACTTTTCCAAGATTTGACAATTCTTTAACTGAACCTCTTTAGTGAACATAGTCGCAGTGAAAGCAGCTGAGTTTATGTTTTTGTTGGATTTGTGCGCATACAGAGAACTACGATTTGTTTCAGTATGTACTAATACCTTTGAATTTTGGCAGACGTCTCCTGAAGAGTAATAATGCTTATTCACTGCAGTTCACATTGTGTTCAGTGTTTCTGTGTTTTACTGGAGGTGACGGCATGCACTTCCAACCCAGAGGGCCTACAAGCTGCGTTTGTTTGTTACCTTAGGTAAACATGAGCTACGTTAAGTTTGCAAAACCATTATGTGGGGATTGTAGCCAGTCATTTGCCATTTCCAGCACAGAAAAGTTGCCTGAGCCTACAAGCGTGGCGTTGCCTACAGGCAGATTGATGCAGAGGATTTCCTCTCTAAAATGTGTAGCCGCAGTGTGAAATACATAAATGACTTGCAGTGTTTAGAGTAAAAGGTGTTCTATATTCTCTGAAATGCCTCAGCTTGCTTGTCTTTCTGCTTTACCTTTCAAGGGGACTTGTCTTCACCCACCTCGCACTGTGTTTAAACAGTATGGGCCAGCCCTAAAAAGATACAAAGAAACAAAAAACCTATTAATAGAACTGGTCAGACAGGTCTGATTACTTTGTTGAAACAACAGCAGCAGTCATAAAAACGTTTTGAATGTGTTTTGCTTGCTGTCATTTCTCAGCAGTTTGTTAAAAGGGATTTTTTTTCCTTGTGTGTACAGAGCCACAGGAGCAGGGGGGATGAACCGTGAGGAGGCCCCGGGGAAGTCTCCTGAAGACATGTACATCCAACAGAAAGTGCGGGTCCTGCTCATGCTAAAGAAGATGGGATCAAATGTATGTATTGCGCATGACAGCATGAAACTCTTTTTGTGCAGGAGTTTATATATGCTTTGTAGCCGAAGTGAGTTAATAATAGAGTGCAGAGTGAAGTCTGTGTTGAAAAACAAATTAAACTGCAGCCAGCTTTGTTGAAGCTATTCAACCATTTTAAAATTGTGGACAATTGTTTTCATGGTCAAATCAATTAATTTTAACTCACTGCAATTAAGAATATTTTAAAATGTATTGAAATGTGTAAAAACTACACACTAGTAGGGGTGCCCCGATGGTTTATCAGTTATTAGTTAAGAGCACATGGGCCGTAATTCTGCAGCGCTGGTGGAATCCGGCCTTTGTCCTTTGCTGCATATGATCTCCTCTCTCTCTGTCCTATCCTTCCTGTCTGTCTTTTTACTGTAACTATCACAATAAAGCAGAAATGCCAAAAAAGAAAATCTTAAAAAAAGAATAACACACAAGTAGAAATAATAAATATTTTTAAATAACTTTTTCGAAACCCCCTCCACATTGCCTTGTGGTAGTTCCGTATTCCTTGAAACCACTTCAGAATTTCTTAAATGAAGTCAAATTTGGTTCAAATTATTTTTTCTGTGCTGGATCCCTATGTATTCTCTGTAATGTATTTGGACACATTTAATTAAAATTTTCTTTTATTTTAATAGCGACGAGCAAAAAGAGTAACACAATTTGGGAGTTTATTTTTTTGAGTGAAAAAAATGCGTGAGCTTGGACCTCATTTATTTTTAATAGTTTTAATAGTTTGTCATCAATCTTCAAGTATTTTTTTAATACATTTCATGTAAAGGTATTTTCCACAGTTGCTTTCGCGTCCGTGCTTTTAGTGTTAGCTAGAGCATGCCAAATGCAAAACTAAATAGTTGCTAAAGAGCTATTTATTAATCATTGCATTATTTGCCTGATTAGTCAATTAATCATTCCAATAATCGGTAGATAGTCAATTATCAAAATTATCATTTGCATTTGCAACTCTACATGCGGTCTTGAAAGCATTGATTCACAGATGCTGAAGTGTTTCTAAAGGAGATACATATTCATAATAATATCTAATTCCACACAAAATTGTTTCATTTTGAATATGTGAGTTGCGATGAAACATTGAAACAGAGTAGAGATTGTGTTTGTACCGACAGAATTCAGCTCAGAAGTACTCTTTGTCAGGGACTGGTGCATTGCAGCCTCTGGAGGACAAAACTGTAGCTGCATCCAAATAATTGAAAGGCTATAGAAGAAATTTTTCCCTGTTTTTATACCCAACATAAAAACCAGATTGAATGTGTCTTATAAACTTGAGTACAATTGTCATACATCAGTCTACATTATGTGGAACTTTGATGGTCTGTAACTATGTATTAGTAAGGTGGGGAGCGTGTTGTACAGTTCGGCCAAGATTACAGTTTAACCTTTTCTTTGTAGTTACTAGTACTTCTTTTAGAGTATAACATCCACGGACAACATTATGGAATGCTCTATTTTCAGTTATTGGGACACAATATGACTGTCAGCATCACACTGGAATTAGGTGCTGGCTAGTAAACCATATTTTAAGGTATACCAGTATTGATACAATTTAAGGTATGCTTATTTTTCAATATCATCAAATTATATTTTATCATTACCATTATCCAGGTCCATG
Source organism: Brotula barbata (assembly GCA_900303265.1). NCBI lineage: Eukaryota > Metazoa > Chordata > Actinopteri > Ophidiiformes > Ophidiidae > Brotula > Brotula barbata. The sequence goes on from OMNV01000645.1 coordinate 142,187, forward strand.
TTAATTCACTATAATCCCTCAGTTTGAAGTGCCTTGAATAGATTCATGTACCAACTGTTGACAAATTAATTCAGTTTGTAGATTTTTTCATGTCATAATTCATCTTCTTTTGTTTTGTCTCCTCAGCTGACACCGAGTGAAGAGGCTTTTCTCCGTAATTACGCTGGCGTGGTTCACAGTCAGATGAGCCAACTACCACAGCACAATATAGACCAAGGTAAGGCTGACACATAGACACTCATGCACGTATAAAGAGTTCTGGCATTCAAGTTAAAAAGAAAAATCACAATCCATGTGGGATCTAGAATTAAATTGATCTTTCACACTCGAATGTGAAATGAACACATACCACTTCAAAATCTTAAAAAAAGTTGATGCTGTTGCAGTGTGACTTTAACACACATTGCAGAAATAAGAGTGAATCTAGACTGAAAACAAAATAAATCCTCTGCACACGCATTTCGTCTCTGGAGTTCGTATCCCAGGACGCCAAACAGATTCCCTGGCTGTCTACTGAACCGATTCAGTGGCCCACCAGCACTGTGAGATTACTCATTCAGCAAACAGCGTCCTGACTGGAACTGCGTGACTCATCCTCGGCATGAATGCATTGTTAGTTTCTCTATTCCTCCTACAAGTGGATTAGAGGGGCTTAGACATGTTTTGAGTTTAAAGAGTGCAGTATTTACATGATGAAGCAAGTCACTGCTTATGTTACTTGAGATTTGCCTGCTTACTGTTTTCCAGCACCAGGGGGCAGTATAGAGATTTAGTAAGGTCTTCATAGTGGACACATTTTTTGAGAAGTCACAAGGTGGCGCTAGATAATGCTAAATGGAGAAGGTGGATAATCATCACTTTACTGAGGAAAAAAACTGAGATCATTGCTTATTGTCCCAAATGATTTTTCTGTTTAAACAGACTTATCAACTGCTCTCCACGTGCACACAGCTCTCACACAGAAGCCCTGCTGGTTATCCTGCTGGGGCTCAAGGTTAACTCAGGCCTGTTTTTTATTACTCCCCCAGGAGAGTTTTAAATTGAAAAATCCTGCAGTGAATGTGTGCTGTCTCAGACTCTCTGTCCTTTCTCTTTAAAGAAATAATCTGTCTACTTTAAGTTATTGTGCAGTTGGAATGTGCGATTTTATTTCCTTATTTTCCACTGACGACAACCTGATGTGTCACTGCGGAAAAAGCACAGGTGTGACATTGGCGTATCTAAACATAATGCAGCCATTATTAATGTCTCACACCTGCATGGGTGTGCAGTAAGTAAGTCCAAAGATTAGTGATAACAGACGCCTAAAGAAAGCACTCTGACTTTATGCTTTTGTTCTTTTCTAATCTTTGTGCTGACCCATAGGGTGTTAGCGTACACCGAATTTATTTATTCTCAATTGTGAGGATGATCAAGATCAGGGGTAGCCAACCAGTCTGGCAAAAGAGCCAAAATAACCCACATCATTGCCACACGGCATTTCACTTGTTCCTTTACCCACACTACAATAGCAACAGTAACTCATAGGCCTAATAATACTTCATTTTATAATCACATAATCTAGAAATGTCTTTCAGTGTAAGTATATTGCAACGTGCCAATTTCAGTAGTATAGAGGTGTAAATGTGAAGTATAAGTTTTAAAGTAAAGTTTTAATTGCAGTCTAATTCAAGATTTACATTGCGTAAAAATACATTGATTGGGTTTTGAACTATTTTTTAGACAGAATAAGCAGTTTGAAGTAGGGCCCAACCGATATATCGGCCCGCCGATGTTATGGTTGATATTGATAACCACATTCGAGGGATCACTGCGAAACGTGTTATATGTCGGCCAATAGATTGATATCGGTCATTTCTTACCCTAAAATATCGATTGAGTGATGAATGCCAAGCGAATTGCAGTACCTCAATATGGGAAAGGGAGAAACCATATAGTCAGGCCACTTCTATTGCTTTTGCTTCATAGATGTGCATTGTAGCAACAGTCGGAAAAGTGAGCTAGAGATTTAAGTCTTTCACTAAAAGAACATTAACTGATGCATCATCAGTGGCTGTTTCTCATACTGTGTTTTGGATTGATGACCAGAGATTTCCTCACGGTTCGTAATATCTGTCTATGACAGCCCACAATTGCAATCTGTAGAAGCCTTTACTGTCATATGTCTCCCCTGCCTTTGAGGACTTTAAGTGGTTGCTGAATTCTATCTCTGTGCTGTCAGTGCTTTTTGGGAAAGAGCTTTTTTAATTATGGACAAATGTAACTGCTGAAAGGTGTTTTCAGTCTGCATTACACATCACCAAAACAGACACATTTAGCGTCATTTGGCAGTGTGCCACCTCCTCAGTGTGCCTATAAATTATTCCTGCGCTGGGTTTCATCTAAAGTACTATGATTAGCAGAGTGGAGCTTGCTTAGAGTTAATCACTTTTATATATTCAGCCATGTGCTGAAGGGCAGTATCAGCACATTAGGATCCTTTGACATTAGTGTGAGGAAGGGCTGCAACTAAGGAATATTTAGATAGTCGACTACTCACTGACTAGTATAACGATAAGTCGACTAATCGGAGAATGAATCACACAATTACTCACTGTTTTATATTAAGCTATCTTTTTAATTTAGCTTGAGGTCACAACAGTTAAGATTATAATGATGAATACTTCATTCAAAAACATGTCCTTAAATATCGTTAATAAACAAGTTTTATTTCATTATCTTACGGATTCAGTGCTATACCCATTTGAAACATATAGTGTAAAGCCTATTTACGTGTTGGAGGTTCTTTCCGCTGCATATTGATTTACTGTAACATGCATCAATTGCACTGTATAAGACTCAAAATGTCACTTTTATTTAGTCTATTTTCCTGCATTTTCTTGTTCTTTCATGTAAGGTTTGCAAACCAGCTCGTGTTCAGTCAACAAGTATTCATTAACCAGGAAATGTCTCAGTTTTTTTAGTAGTTTCTTAGGAACTGGCACACACAGAACTCTGTATTCAACCATTATGCACATTATGTACCTATTTTTGCAACTACATTTTTAAAGCTGACACCAGTGCAACTCGCAAAAGGCACCATGGGCCATGCATACCACGTTACAGGTCCACTGAGCTCCGTGTCTGTTTGTATGTGCTGTGTTTTGTTTACCTGTCGCTTCCAGGTTGGTATTGCGCTTGTGCAACTCTCAGCAGAGATGGGAAGGAAGCGAGATGGCTCACCCTGTAACTGCTCATCTTCGGAAAAAGATATAATGTCCACTCCACAGCATGAAAAACACGCACTCTGATGTGATCAACTATTTTATAAAATAATTATATCATTTAATTTGTTACCTTCTAATTTTGTCATTTATTTATTTATTTCTGTCGTCAATGTTAACTTATCCTTACACCCCTAGTGTGAAGGTTCTGACACAGAGAAAGAATCCATTACTTGATCTTGTTGATACTTGTTCATAGGATAATGAGATGAAAGGAATCTCTCAGTGTGTGTGTCTGTGTAGCAGAATGCATTTAAGCTGAATCAGACAGCAAAGACCAAAGCAGCAATCTGGAAATGTGATTGAAAAGTAAAAATGGATTCATTTTCAATACAGAGAAATGAACAACAAATTCTTTTAGCTTCGCAAATATTCGTCTTGATCAGGGTCCGCAGCACTGCTGGTTCACCCTCGTCTCATTTCATTAGAGTGACTGGCTGAACAGCAGACATTATCTTGCTGTGTTCAGCAGCCTCAGAGCAGGCAGGCGGAGACCTTCTATGAGGGGCTAGCAGTTTTCCTAGACAAAGGTCGTCTGTCTGTCCTGTCGTGGACCATCATAGGCCTTAAGGCCACATCACACTTCATCTGACACAATCCAACCAACTTGGGTGCAGACCCAGTTAGACGGCTTTGTGAGGTTACGCCCTCTCCAAATGCCAACACCAGAAAGTTGGAGTGAAAAACATGTTGTCATAAAGAGGGGGGAGGAGGTGGTGTTTGTCTTTGAAATGTCAATGTTATTTATCATGAGGGAAATGGCACAAAATGTCACTTTTACTTTTAGAGAGGGGAGGGGTCAATGAAGTGTCCTCATTATGTTTTGTACTCCCTTGACAATAATAAGCAGGGCTAAAAACAATACTGTTTCTGTCTCACTTTTTTTCGGTGGAGTACAGTCAGAGTGTGGGAAAGAAACAAAGAGCTTGAGAGAGAAGCATAGCCCTTCATAATGGTCACAGCAGGCAACCAATCACTGCATTAAGTGGGTGAGCCGCTCAGAATGGTAGTATCATAAAAGTTACACATTTTGTTTCCGTCAGATCTTCCCCTCGAAATGTCCAATTGAAAGGTCTTTCTGTTGGACCGAGCATACTGAAGGCTGCTCTCCACAGTTTTACTCTTTTTTTTAACCTTCTTGTCCTGTGCTGCTCTTGTCACAACTGCCAATAGCTTTGGTTTAGAAAAATTTTGTCTTTGCTACAGGGTAAAGAATACATTCATCCAATTAAGAGTTGGACAATTAAATTGACAGTGTTGCCCATTTTGTATTGGCGTAGAATGGATATTATTTTGCTTAAATTAGTTGGTTAGTAAAATGAAATCCACTGTTTCCATACCTGCGTGTTGCCAGCTATTATCATAGTTTTTCTTCAGGTGGTTCAAAAGCTGAAATTATGTGCTGCTGCATTTGGTAACGGCTGTAAAAAGTGCAGTGGATTCAGTGCTGCTCAGCTTGCTCTTTTAAAGTGTAATTGTATAAATTGGCTAACTTGCCTCTTTCTGCATGCAAAGTAATACAATTTCAGCTGCTTTTTTGTGACTTTGTAGTATAATTTCTGATATCCTGTTTCATTCACTGCAAGTAAACGTGTAGACCTTCACCATAGCAGATGCCCCCTGAGGACAGAAGGGGCCAAGAGAGGTCTGTCCCACTTGAGTTTGAAACCACAATATCCAACCATGAACAGCAGCAAGAGCTTAGAAACAGACGCAGGTCTGAACATGCTGATGCAGGTTGCTTGATACTTATGTCCTCAAGGGGTCTCAACATAGTGCTATGGTGTCACGTGTCAGACATGGCCACATCGATCAATTGCCGGTATACTAAGAGAGCGCAAAGGGCGCCATGGTGTAGGAAAGAACACTTGGATATTGATTTCTATAAGTCAAGCCCATGCTATAGTGAGGCAATGTTAAATAGAAATCTAGGTGACTGAACAAATAGGTAATGTTTGTCCAAGTCTTTCAATGTTTCCCAAACTGTTAATGGAGCTACCAAACCAGCTGGGACCGCCACTCATATTTCTTCAGGTCACTGAATTTGAATTTTAGATTTAGTTTTAATTGGTTGATTACCATACAAGCAGAGGCAGAATTTAGCTTTGCTGTTTTAATCAGGCCATAGAGGAATTCTTTGCCAAATACTCTGGAGCTGTGAGCATTCTTTCCCATTCAACTTTCTTGCTGTGAATGCTTTGATGAATCTGGATTTTTTTGTGTCGCAGAGGAACAGAGGATTGTGCAGAATCCTGTGCAATGTTCAAAAGCTGTTATTCTGACTGTAGCTGAAGTTTAAGCTCCTGCGCTCAGTGTGTACAATCCTGAAACAGAACAATAAATGTATCTCTTTCAATGTGAAGAAATAATGTTACAGCATGATAAAAGGAAATATATATTTTTGTCCTAGGGATCTGACTGTTACCCTTCCTCCCTGAATGCTAATTCTTGCTGTATGCTATTTTAACAGCAGTTTGTCAGAGGCATGCGTAGAGCCAATATTCTCCATACTTGTTCTCCTGTCTTATTTGATGAGGAAAGTTTACTCCTCCAAGAAGGATGTCTGAGAGGTGCAACAAAAGAGGGAAAACGTGGAGGTGTTTCCATGGCAACTACAGTCGTCTTGGGAAAGCAACGCTTCCCTATGGGCTTTGGTGTTGTTGCAACACACTGTGCTACTAGATTGGAGCCGCTCTCATTAGGGGTTGGGAGGCAAGTTCGACTGTTAATTAAACAGTCAGGCTGTGACATTCTGATGTCTCACTCACTCTCATCCCTTCCCACAAATGTATGCAGTCTCTTGTTTCACTTATTGCTGCAGAATTGTACAGTCAATAAGATATCTTGTTTCTTTTTGTTTGCTTCACAACCCTAATCTTACGCAACCGTAAACCTTTTAGGTCAAAGACATGTGACACAAGGGAAAGGCTGGCCTTTGTTCAAATCTCTTGTTACTTTCTCACATTTCCTTCCTATGGCCTAAATCAGGGGTGGGCAGTTATTTTTCCTAGGCGGCCACATGGAAAATCCAGATTGCTGTGGGGGCAAACAAATTTTGTCACGCCGTAATTTGACCACTATATTAAATTATAGAAAATTAACTGTGCACTTACTCTTATTCTTCAGCATTTATTCCATTGAAAATCACAGCATATTATTAAGAACATGACATTATACAGGAGTCTTTCCTGTACTCCTGTTTTATCTTTGACAAGAATAGCCAAGCACGCTTGAAGAAAAAAAACAATGCAAACCAGTACATCTCCTGACCTATACACACATGCATATACTGTATATATGTTTTCAAATGAGAACGTTAATTTTTTGAATATATAATTCACTGTGGATTGTCAATGCCATATTCAGACTGACGTCTGTATTTCTCCATGTGTTTTGTCTCAAAGTGACAGTTCAAGTTAATCAATTGAAGTCAATCAATTGTCTCAAAGGAGGAAGCACTCTCACAACACACAACCATTAAAAAAAGCCAGTTAAGGTAATTTCATTAGATTTTTTTAGCTTCATAAGTAAAATAGTGTGGTTTGTCTTCAACCTCGCAAGCAGACAGAACTATCAAGGGAGCAGGATCCATCCCGCAGGCTGTACAATGCCCAGGTCTGGCCTAAATAATTCCCAGAGACTGATTTATCAAGTATTATGTCTCTTTGACTTTTTAAGCTGAACTATATAGGCTTGCTAAACCCAAATATGTGAACAACTAGTGAAGTCAACTATCGTGGTTTATGCAAAGTAAAGTAGTGTGGGGTTTTTTTCGGCATTTCATCCATTTTGTTTTCTCATTTGCACTTGCCAAACATCGTCCAACAATAGAATCAAGCATATCTTGAGTTCTGAACTTGTTCCCTTCTACTTGACTGCCTTATGCCATTCATTAAATCCACCTCCAAAGAGGTCACAATTGGCATTTGGGGGAGAAAAATTACTTTGAAAATAATTTGTTTTCCTTAAACAAGTTCATTAAAGTCCTGAAGTGTAGCCCATGTAGCAGAAGTCTGACATTCTCTGAAGAATATTCGTTCATGCATTTGTGTAATGGTATTTGCTTTATTTGATATTATTTATTTTCTCAAAGATACCACATTGCATCGAACAAGAAGAGAGAAGAAAAACATCTTTTGCAGCCATTGTTGGTTCTTTACATCTACATCAATTCACCTGAATGATTGGAAATGTATTGATGTAAATGTAAAAGGACTGTTCACAATGTCTCTGCAATCAGCCTCAGCCTGACCACACACACATGCTTCATGGCATGTGTCTTGCTTCTTAACCCTCCCCTGCTGTTGTTTGCATGAGTGGATCGCGTGTCTTTATCCTCTGAGCTGACCCCGCACAGATTGTGACCTCAGATGTTGCTGCTCTAACTAATGCCACCGTATTACATCACCGTAATATCCCAGTTGTTTTTTGGCGTGAAATGTGTACTCAAGGAACGCAGCGTGGTGTCTTCAACCTCAAACAAACAAATTTTAAAGCCCTCTTAACCTACGAGGATTCAGTGGAACATTTTGTGTTTATTTGGTAGTGTAGGCGTCTACACTAGGCCTCTCAGCCTCATTTATCAGGTGTTGGAATTGTCATGATTTACTTTACTTAGACCTTGTTAATGTGTCATGTTTCTGGGAATGTCACATCCTACACGGAGATGATAAAAATATGAATCTCTTGAATTACTTTTACAACAAAAATGCCATGAAGATTTTTGTTACTATTAACAAAAAGTTAAACATAAGGAGTGGGGCATTATCATGCAGAACTCTTAAACCAGAAGGCATTGAAACATTTTTTTAAGTCAGTTTATGGTTCAACACAAACCACAATACACAACACTCATTCTTCCCAGAACAGATTTTGCTGAGATGTTTTTTTTCTTTTTTTCTTTTTCTTTTTTCTAACAAGAAACTAGAAGAAAACAGATGATGACATATTATCATTCTCATCTTAAATGCTTGAAGTTGCAAGCTAGCATAAACTGTCATAAATCATCAACACATTTGCAGCACAGTTGCAACAAATTTGAGCAGAAACACACACACACACACACACACACACACATCAGTTCGATAAGGTGCAAGATAAATAGCATTTCACTGTTACAACAACATGAATATGAAGGTTTTATGAATGCAATGTATTAATTATGTGTGGTTGCTATTTATGTAATGCTCTGAGTGAGGTGAGTAGGAGGGCCTTTGTGCAGGGAGGGCGGGGGTACAAACGTGATGCTGTTTGCTCAGAGGCAGCAGTGTCCTGCCATCCAATGATGCAGTGTAATTTTTATCTGTCGCTAGGCAACAGCTCTGAAGGACATTTCATCCCGCTGGCCCGAGCCTCTGTGTGCGTGCATATGTATCTGTGCGAGTGCATGTGTGTATTGTATTGTGTATATTGTGTGGCAGGGTGAGGTCCAGACATGACTCTAAGGCAGAATGATAAAGTAAGACAGTTTCACAACAAGATCTTCACTATGGAAAAATGGATTTCATGCATTACAATGAAAGCTTGATCCAGCTTTGATTTAAAGGAGCTGAGAGTAGGAGCGGACCTGCAGTTTTCTGGGAGTTTATTCCAGATATGTGGTTCATAGTAATTGAAGGCTGCTTCTCCGTCTTTTGTTTTGACTGAAAGCAGACCTGTCCCAGAAGACCTGAGATGGTTGATAATGTAGCAAGAGATCAGAAAGTTATTTTGTCACTAAAACATTTAGTGCTTTGTAAACCAACAGCAGTAAGTCAGTGTGGCTGTCTTTGACAGACAGGAAGCCACTGTAAAGAGCTAAGAACCGGAGTGATATGATCCACTTTTTTGGTTTTAGTGAGGACTCAAGCAGTAGCTGTGTGATTAAGACCTGTAAAGACGTCATTACAGGAGTTGAGTCTACTGTAGTAAATGCAAGGTTAAGTTTTTCCTGCAGACATAAATCCTTTAATCCTTGATATATTGCTAAGGTGATGGCAGGCTGATTTTGGAATTGTCTTAATGCGGCTGTTGAAATTCAGTTCTGAGTGCATGACCACACCAAGATTTCTGGCTTGGTTTGTGGTTTTTAACATTACTGATTGAAGATGCGCACTCACTTTTAATCATTTATCCTCCACTCAAAAATAGTTACTTCAGTTTTATTTTTGTTCCGTTGAAAACTCTGGCACATTCAGTCATTTATTTGTTCAATGCACGTACTCATTGCTTATTAGGGATTATAACCCCCATGTAATATGGTTATCTAAATTTGTGTCGTTTGCATGTTGTTTTCCATAATCTGAGCCAGTGGAAGCATGTAAACGTTGAAGAGAAGAGATCCCAGAAATGAGCCTTGGGGAATTCCGCGTGTGTCTGCTCAAATGTGTAATCACCTATAGACGCGATGTAGTCTCTTTCCTTTGAATAGCCTCACTTGTTTAGAAGAAGATGGAAAGACTCATTTAGATTCAATTAGAACAGGTGCATTGTTATCTTCTTATAACCAAGTTTCAGTAAAAAAAGCATTAGATTAAGATTGTATTTGATGATAAAATCATATATCAATGAGGTGATCCTCATTAATTTAGTAGAGATGAATTGGAGTCAAATAAAAGAAATGATGACTGTGTTAAGTCTCTGTTCTTTGTCCCCATTGATTTTGCTCTTTTGTTCCGTGGGGTTGATATAACGTGCAGCATTCTCTTTTATTTGGACACAAATGTTCCAGTGGCTCTGGGTTTCACATTGAAGGTTCAAGCTTTAATGTTATCATGGCAAATTTGAATGCTGCTGTCAGCAGGCTGCTTCGTGTGCGACAGTTTTCCTGTAGGATGCTACTATGGCTTTTCTCAGCAGGCCGAGGCGGTGATGGATCAAATTACCTGCATGCACCAAAATGATTTTCAGGAAGATGTTCCCTTTGAGAGCGCAGAGCAGGAGTGTGACTACACCCAAAACGTGATGCAGACACGATGGACATGAGTCAGTCAAGACATTGTTGGGTGTTTTTGAATGTGTGTGGGAAAGTGTATTCATGTCTGACTACCCTGTATACCCAGCTAAAGCAGCTTATTTTTTAAACCATTCAGACAGATAAACCAAGACAAGACACCTCTTTTTTTCCTCTGAACTTTGAACTCAATCACAAAACCATTTTCAGTTCTACTGTATGATTCAACTAGTCCTCATTCAGACATCAGTGAGAACAGACTACCACCTCCAGGTCACACCTCCTATTGTATCAAAGCAGTACGCAAACAGATGAGTCATTTCCTGTTAGTCATAAAAGTAAATAGATGTAAAAAATTAAAAAAATTCCAGACGAGTGAGCGCCGACTTTCTTTTTCGAAATCTGAAACTAATCAAGTCAGTTATGGAAAAACAGATGAATGTTTGATTGACTGGGTTGCACAGATGGCACCAGTAGAGATTAAAAAGTTGCCCTCCAACACAGAGGTCCAGGTTCACCCCCCCCCATGCAGCTGAAACTTCAGCTTGGTCAGCAGTTGGCTGTGGGAGGGCATCTAGTCGTTATCACTGCATCTGTGGTTGGGGCAACTGCATAGAGCGCAGAGATGGGCAGGGCCTCCCACGCAGAAAGTGCGGACCAAGCAGAGACAAGAACTGCAAGAGCAGACAGAATGACCAGACCAAATTAGTGAGGATTGAATCTGCAATTTTGAATCTGTATTTTTCTCCAACAGTGATTATCGCAAATGAGATTCCGATGCCTGTGTGAACTCCCTTTGGTCCCTTAGTCTTTGGCAGTGTCTTAGTCTTCTGCGTTAAGTTTGCATGTTCCTTGCGTATCTGCGTGGGTTTCCACTGGGTGGTCCGGTTTCCTCCACCCACAAAAACGTGTGCTGGGTTAATCACTCCTGCCATTGTGCCTGGCCAAGGCAAAGGTGGAAGATCTGGAGTTGGTCCCCGGGCATTGTTGTGTGTGTGTTTGCATGTGCATGCGTTGGCTGCCCACTGCTCCTCAGTGAGGATGGGTAAAAATGCAGACAATTAATTTCCCTATGGAGATCAATAAAGTACCCCTCTTTCTCTTTCTTTCTTATCATTCTGCTGTTGTCTTGCAGGTGCAGAGGACGTAGTGATGGCGTTCTCTCGGTCGGAGACGGAGGATCGGCGACAGTGACCCTGGGCCACCCCTCCCACCTAATCGCATCTCGCCTCGCCGTCCTGTCCTGCACACCAATCCACAACAACCTAAACTCCACAACCTAAACACTGACGAGCTCAGGAGAGGAGGAACGCATGGAACGGATGGAGAAGGAGGGGAAGAGGCGCCGGGAGGTCCTTATCTCGCTCTCCACCGCCTTTCTCTGTCCGGGCTCCTCCTTATACAAGCTGGCACACCATTACCTGAGATGCACTCACGGGGGTCACTATGGGTTGAAGCCTTGGTGGCAAGGCGATCAATGAAAACACTCACAAATTGTGTGGATGGAGAGCAAATATTGTAGGATTTTAGGGAGGGTTGTGTTTTGTGTTTCTGTCTGTATTGAGAATTTAGACAGTGTTAACATGCTGTATACAGTGTGCGTGGGTCACGACCAATGAGCAAAGAGAAATTTTTGATTGATGGCATCAGGGAAGGAGATTTCTTATTATTTCTGCTTGCCTAATGGGGCTGAATTTGTTTGGGTTTAGTGTTTTAAAGGCTTTCGTGTTTTTTTTTTTTACACCAGGAGCCTCATTTATAAATGGTTTTTGTGCTCGAACGATCAGCACGCCTCTTCCGATGCAGAAGGTTGGAATTGTAAATGTAAATGTTAGGAGTGTCCTCACATACAAAGCAAAGCCTGCAAGTCTGATTTCCTAATTATTATGTACCAGTAGTAGAATGACGTGGTGATTGATGTGCGTATCAACAAGCCAGTCAATCATTTGCCTAAAAGTGTGAGAGTTAACAAGGCGAGCTAAAGGTTTGTGCTCAAGTTCAAAGTGGCGTACAAGGGAATGGGAAATTGCATCGCACCGTAAATCAGGTTATTTTTAAGGGTGCGTTGTGCCCGTGTGGACTCTAGACTTTTATAAAGGAGGCTCTGGTCGTTTTTCTGCTGCTTTATTTTGAACTGTAGGCTGTCGAGAGTGCAACAGGGCTTTTCTGAACAGGAAAGTAAAAGAACGAGAGACACTAGCAGACATATTCACAGAAACATGAAACACGGTGTACACATTCTCCCCAAACACACAAGGGTTTAGGTTATTGTGACATGAAAAACCTTTTTTATTGTACAGATAGTTGGTAAAATACAAGAATGAATCGATTGTGCCAATTGTATTTTGTTGTTTCTTTTATCTGTAAGATAAATTTAACATAATAATTAAGAGAATTGATGAGTGACGAGCTGTAGTTCTAATTTATTGATTACTGAATTGACTGACTACCTGGAGAACCAGCTGGTAGCAAAACTAAATCTAACATGAGCGCCACCTGGGGGTCAGTTGGCACCTCATTCACACCAAAACAACAAATCCAAACATAAAAGCTGTGTGCTATTTCTCACTGTACTGTATCTCTTGCACTGTTATCAATGGGATATTTGCAAAAAATACATTTTGATACCTAGCACAGAGATTTTATGTTAATGTCGTTGGGAAAACTTTGTAACAGGAACCACATTTTTATTCCAGCTTTACACGATTTTAAACCTCTTCTGTGTGAATCAACTAAACTGGAATATCACCGTTGCATATTTGTCAGAAATCCAACATGTTTTTCTAGTGACATGCTGAATATTTAATGTGTTTTCAGTACGGTTTGTTAACTTGTATAACTTAAATAACTGTAACGTAATGTTCTGAAGCCGAGCATGTCTGCCTTGTGGTATATAATGTTAACTAAAATGGCTCCGAGCGTCTTAAAAGCCTCGTCACATCGACCATTGTTTGTACATTCTTGACATCCATGAAAGCTTCTTGCTCTTTTACAATGTTTTAGAAAAACAATTTTGTATGGGTGTTAATTCATCACATTTGGTTGGCAATAACTTCTATTGGAATGTCCTCCTTGATTAATCGTAGCGATGTAAACAGCCAACAGATCATATCTGCCTGTGACAAAGAAATGTGTCATTTAATGTTTACTTTAGTTTTTAAAACGTTCTTTTTGTCTATGCATTGTTTGTTTTTTTCTTAAATGGTGTCTTACTGTACATTTGACCTATCAGGGTTGTTCTGCAGCCTTCAGTTAGTGTATGGCTGAATGCCTGTGTGTGTGTGTGTTTGTGTGTGTGAGAATCCCACCATCGAACTTGCTACCAGTTTTAATTTTCAGCATGCTGTTGTTGAGTTTGATTAGGAATGTGTATGTTTTTACTGTGATGAGCTGATGTCGCGTAATCGTCCTGATGAGTTCCTTTGTATTTTGTTTCCTCTCAGTTGACGTTGATTAGTTGGTTTTGTACGGCTGCTGACCATGTCTTGACTAAATGCTTCCAAATCCTATACCAACTGAACCATTAAAGACATTTTAAAAGTCAGCCTTTCTGAACGAAGTTATTCTTTAAAAGCAAAGCATGAAATGCTTCTGGACTGTCGAATCTGTTAACGTCAATGTCAGACAAACATTCAAGAAAACAGAGTTCCTTACAGCCAGTAAATCCATAAGGCAACATATAATCTCATATTGTATAGCTACAGTTGCATACTTTTATTTTTCTTTTATGTAGTCTTAATAAATGCAAACTGCAGGTAGTCACAACCTCCGTCTTTTCACACAGTATCTTTGACCACCTCCAAGCACTTTCCCATATTATGGCACGCCACCCCACTCTTTCCTGTCTTTCTACCTTTCTTGCTACCATGGTAGCCGTCCCTACCAGTGCCATATGATCCCATTTGCCCTGTCACATCATTCTTCTCAGAATATGTGTGGGTTAAAATAATTCCCATTGTGTTGACTTAAGTGCGTAGGAACAGTTTGGGAATCTGATGCTGCCAATCTGAGTCCAAATGTGTAAATGAGGGAATGTGAGTCAGCCAAAAGATCCTGGATCCTCATTCACCTTGCCTCCCACAATGAGTCTGCACACTTGCATTATAAAATCCCCACAATGCAATTGAAGAATTATTAACCCCTTGACGAACTCCAAGCACTCTCATATGAATCCAAGCCTCACCCAGAAGTCGCACAAAAAGTAACAAAAGTAATTTGTCAACATTTGTGTGGTGATGGCTAAATACGGGCTGCACAATATAGATTTATTGCACCTATGGGCCATAATGTCAATAAAGAATAATTGAAATAGCCCGTGTTGGCCATCAGCGATCATCGTTCAGTAAACCATTTACAGGTGGAAGTTGTTTTGGTTAATGACACATTTATAAAGTCTATTGCATTTATTGGCTGGTTCAAAGAGCAAAACTTTGTTTGTATTTTTAACGTCAGGTCTCACACCCGCCTCCTTCACCACCATTAACTGTGTCTCATTTGGATGCAAACTTGTGCCCTAATGTATAGACGTCTCTGAGTCTACCCGCAGTTCTCAATCACCCACATCCTATGCTACTCCATGGGTCTGTCCAATGTTGGGTGAGTGTCTTTTCTCGGCACCACAAGTGCCCTAAATTTGAAAACTTAAGACCAGACTCCTCTGGTACCACAGTGCATTAAAATTACTTTTTGACTTTTTTGAAGTTCCCGTAGCAATTGTGATGCTGCAAGCTTGGCAGACCTGAATTCACCTGATGAGGGTTGCTGTCCCGCTTTTATCCATATTCCACAAGGACTTTCAAGACTCGGTGGACCACTTTCGTATATCATTGTCTCAGTCTGAGGTCGGGAGTGCTCTTGAGGGTGTTATCGCTCAGCTTCTCAGAATGTCGATCTGCTCATCTCATCGGAACACTAGTGCCCTATTTCATCCTAATTCCTCACCAGACCACAAAACGATGTTTTTCTGTCGTGAGAGTCTTTTTGGCTTCTCTTGGCAAATTGGTTTTTGTCAACCAAAAACTACTGATCACTGAAGTGTTGGCAAGATGGTTATTCTCCTACCAGCACCGAGGACCTCTGGAGTTCTGTCAAAGTGACCATGGTGTACTTGGCGGCCTTCCTGTCATCAGTCATTTGTTCAGTTTGGCTGGAGGTCAGGCTCTGAAGAGTCAAACTCTGATTTCATTTCAGAACGATGGAAGCCACTGTGTTCTTTGGGACCTACAAAGCTGTTAAAATTTCCCAGTGCCGTTCCGACCTCTCAGGGTTTATGGACTATTCCTTTGACCTGATGGTTCGGTTGTTGCTCTGCTGTGCACTTCTGTCTGCTGTAAGGCCTTTTGTAGACATAAATGCGACTTTCTCAAAGATGATACTCGAGGATGATCTATGTAAATGGGATGCAACTGAACGGAGTGTCCTGGATAACAAAAGTGGAACATTTTGAAAACTGAATTCTGAATCCCTTAAAGCAGGTGGAGTCAAAAATGATGTTTTACTTCATCTGATGAGTGGAGTTTGTACCAGCTTTTTATTCTTGCTGGGTTAATGCTTTGTTAGCAGCGAGGGAGCTCGCTGTTTCAAAAGATTACGCAATTCAGCCGACATCAGCTTTAAATGTTTTTATTCGCACGCCTTCCATCTGTTATCTATACCAATTATCCACGGTAAAGTTGTGGTGAGGCTGGAGCCTATCCCAGCAGTCATTGAGCGAAAGGCGGCCCACACCCTGGACTGATCACCAGTCCATCGCAGGGCTCTCACATAGAGACTGACAACTCAATCACATCCCATTCACACCTATGGGCAATGTAGAGTTTTCAATTCATCGGAGCTGCGTGTTTTTGAAGGTGGATGGAAACTTGAGTATCTGGAGCAAACCCACACAGACACGGGAGGACATGCAAACTCCACACAGAAAGGACCATGGTCGCACCCACCACCCTCACCTCTAACCACAATTCCACCGCCTCACTGTGACACCGTGTGCCGTCTGCTGTTGGTTGGGGACTTTTAACAACATTTCCTAATAGGTCAGAGTCACGGCCCCTTTGCTGCCAGGTGTTGATTGAGGCAGATGTTTGCGTTTTCTGCTGTCTGGTTATCAAGTTCAGAAGTGGGCCCTATGTTTATTTCGTTGTAATGAGGAACATCTGTTCGCTGTTCCCATGCTATTTTTCACAGATGCATCACAATCTTCAGTCTTCAGAATCATCGGGCTCTGGGAATAAAACGCCAGCTGTTGCACTGTCAATCACTGCTGTCAAAACTTAATGTCGATCCTGTATAAAGTTGGGTGCTTATTTTGGTGTTTGAATTCCAAATCTGAGACTTTTAGCTTTCATCAAAATCATACATTCTTTTGTTACCTTTTCTGCCATTTTTTTAGAATTTAGAATAAAATTTAATAAAGATGAAAACATTGAGTTCATTTTGGGTATGTCCCATGGTGTTACAGTCAGATGTGCCCGAACCCGTCCCCATGGATGTGTCCAAGAGTGACTTCTAAGATGTCTCTAGTCCTCTTGTCCATGTAGCTTCTCTCTTCTGTCAGCTTGCGTGTGCTAAACGTGCAACTCTCTTTAATCATGGTTTACAGGACCCTGTGACTCCTTTGAAACTCCTTTAAAATCCATAACTGTGAGAGGAAGAATCAAACTTTGCGGTCCAAACGAATACGATCACCCCCCTCCTTTCATCTTCAAAGCAAAACTGAGCTCAAAGCATGAGTGTAGCAGCTCCAGGAGCGAGGGAGGGGAGCAAGGGAGGAGAGCAAGGGAGGAGAGCGAGGTTACACTGCCTCACTCCCACCTTATGACTCAACATTATTAACCAGAGCTTGGAGAGAGAGGAGGGAGAGGCACTCTGGCATGGAGGGATTAAGCTACAGAATAATGCAGCACAGCACAATCAGTCAAAGCCCGAACACAAAGCTCTGCTGCTTCACTCTAGCTCAGCCCAAACCTCATGACTAATAGATGAGATTTGCTCCAACTTGCAGCATCTAAAACTTGTTCCGCCAAGGGATTCTACCCTCTTTCATCCATCAGAAGCTCAGATTTTTCAGATTTTGGATCTTTCTCTGATGTCCAATTCTGTTCACACAATTTCGATTGATTTTGTGTTTGTGCAGTTCACAAACAAAAACAAGGAGCACGCCTTTGCTCTTTATTTTCTGATGTTCGTGTTGACAGATGAGTGATATCGCCCTAATTCTCTTTTCGTAGTTTACTCCCTCTGTTTTTCATAGAGTAGCTGGACAGCTCATTAGATGGAACACGTGCGAATACCAGACAGTGTTGGGCTCTTGCTGAAAGGCCTCAGTTGGCGTTTACTCCAAATGCAAGTATGTATGCAGGTCTTTTCTTAACTGTAGCCTGACGTTCTGAGGCTGTGCTGACATGAAGCTCTGAGCTTTTTTCTCCACACAGTGAATAATGCCAGTGTATGAGGACAAATGAGATTCCCCCTGCATTGAGAGGGTTGAGGTGGATGTGACTGTGACGGTTGGGGGTGGCAATGAGTGTTTGTTTGTGTATAAGACAGTTTGGCACGAGGGGATGCAGGTTAGTTGGCAATTGGATGCAGCCGTGTCTAATTGCCACGGCTTGAGCAGATTTGTCAATCAGGCAGTAACATTAATAACCCAGTATGCTTTGCTCTGAGAGCCTGCTGGACTCCCTGCTCGATTTTAGAAAACTGAAACGTTGTTCCTGTTCCTTCTTTAGGAAAGCACAAAAGTTGTTCCTATGGCAACTGTGTAGCACCCCTGAGATCTCATGTTGTATGTATGAGTACACATAAAAGACTGGCATGCGTCTTTTCTCTGTGTGCTCGTGTTAGGGTCCCAGTGTCATGGTGATGAACCGTGCTACAGTGACCATCAGTAATTTCATTTCAACCACCAAATACTGTGATTTGTAACACTACAACACAATACATAACATTACATGTTGGTGTCTATCTATCTATCTGTCTGTCTGTCTGTCTGTCTATCTGTCTGTCTGCCTGCCTGTCCATCCGTCCGTCCGTCTGTCCATCCGTCCGTCTATATAAGAATACAATACATAAAACATAAATAGCACAATACAACATAACACATAACATACACATTTTAATGTGGATCCACTTAGACTTTTTAATTTCAGAGGTAGTCACCCATGGAATCATCCTCATAAACATTGCGGTTTTAGTATAAATTCTAGTATAAAGTCCAAAGTTTCCAAAGATACCAAATCGTGATGCATTTTGGGGAAAAGTGTAAAATGACACCCAACACATTCAGAATAAAGACAAATGTAAGAGAAAATAAAGATACCATTGCTTGGAAAAACAACGTTTATAATAATGATTTTACAATTAATGTATCATTTTGTGATTTTTTAAATGATTTTTTTACATCGTATTCTTTCTGAATCCTTGTACTATTTTACTAAACTAACTCCCAATTCACTTAGCAGTGTTTAATTAAAATTATAATATACAGTGTAATTTGTATTTTTTTTTTTATCATTTAAACATTTCAGAGATAACGGCAGACACACTTTAGGTTTGTGGACCTTTGCTATGTGCGATTGAGGCTCGCTGTGTGTCCTTCCTCAGATTCCTGCTGCACCTGGTTGTTCTGATTCTGGACCACTTGTTGGTTTAGCTGCTGCGGGGTCAAGAGTTGGCTCCTGTGGACCTTCTGTGTCACAGTCTTTTCAATTTGTGATTAAAAAAACATGGTCCCCTTTTAATCTCAACAACCAGTAGCCGAGTCACGGCACTTTATATGTTGCAGCTTCTGCTGTGTTTCCCACGTGGGTGTTATGGCCCAGCGCTCCCCTGAAGGCACCATAAATCCGGCCGGTTGCTCTCACTCTTTCAAGCTGTGATATGGTTTTGACAGATTCTTATTTCCACATGATACTCTGAGGACCCACATACCTGTCCACCCCCAGGCTTTACACTCAATGGCCTCCACTGCTGGAAAGCTCGGCCTTCATCATGCTGTTCCTCACGCATGGAGTTGTCATTTCTGTTTTTTTGCAGACATGAATATCGTGAGAGAAACATCTGATGCGGATTTTTGCTTCTTTCGTCTCATTTGACCTTCAGTACATCTATCTCTATAATGTACAGATTTGTAAAGACGTGTAATTTATATGTTAATAATGCAGAATCATTATTTTCAGAAAAATGGATGTAAAATTATGCATCAAAGAATGATAAATGCCAATTTATGTCTGATCTCCATCACGAAACGTCCTCCTTCTCTAAGTGAAGTCTGTTGGAAATGTCACAGAACTACAGTGTGTGCAAATATAAGCACAAATCTTATAAATGTAATGACTATTTATAATGCAAAATTTTCCACTCTATAGTCTGGAAATAACAGCCTGTAACTCACTGACACAACAGAGACTGTGTGTGTGTGTGTGTGTGTGTGTGTGTGTATGTGTGATATGGCCTGAAACATGCGTCACAGCAACTAAACGGAGCATGAGTGACAAGTGCTGTTGCTGCAGGAAGAGCATGCTTCGATATGTTTAGAAAGGATCCAACTACAACAATAATACAAGTGGAGCAACTGTGGGGATGTGTCAAACATAAAAAAGACAGACAGGAATTCACAATATGGCTTCAGTTTTCCTATCTGATGTGTCATTTTGCTAAGGCTCAGTGACTTTGATATGAAACCCTGCACACTTCGTTTTCTCATCTTAGTTCATGCAACACAGGAGAAAGACCTGAAACTTTAAATACCTCCCTGCGGAGGGGGAACGATGCAAACGATTATCTCTTAGACTCTGAGGTAATCACCAATGGGCCCATCTTCATAAACGCTGTTTTAATTCTAGTGAAAAGCCTTAAGTTTGTAAAGATACCAAATATAGAAGATAAAATAAGATGAGATGAGTTGAGACGAGACAAGATTAGATAGGATTTATACATACAGACTACATATTATATACATAGACAGACACAAACAGTGCTACATTAATCAGATGCATTTTGGGGAAATCTGGATAAAATTATACCCAACACACATAAAGAGAATTAATTTAAAACCATATGTGCAAAAATACTGGATTTTTATTTCTTTTTTTATTATTATTGTTCATAACTTTAAAAATTAGTCGAGTCTCAAGTAGAAAATGTCCTTTTCTACAAGTGCTAATGAGTGAAAAGGCCCATTACATTTATCCAAAGTCCTTAAAATATTTTGAACAGTTTGCCATAAAGTGTATTTGATTACAAGTTAATTTTCCAGTATTTAAGAGGTTTAAGCACTTTGGATAAATTGAATGAACACGTTAATAATCAGTAAATCACATAGAAACTCCAGCGTTTAAGAAGATTGGTTTATTGGTCGGCAGCATCAATCATGATGGACAGAAAGCAGAGGTGAAGATGTTGTGAGCTATTTGTGGAGAGGAGGTAAACAATCGAACATGAAGTGAAGCCGGCACAGTCCCCTGATGAATGCTGGGAATGTGAAGAATGACTCAGCGTAATGAGTTGGCAGAGGGAACATCCATCTCACCACTACTATGATCTGTATGTCGCCCATAGCAACCAGACAAGTTGCTGACTGCTGAGCAAATTTGATGGGGTCAAAACAAAATAAGACAAATAAGGACACTAAGTAATTAGTGCCTCAGCATTCAGGTGGGACGAGTAGACTTTAGGTCACATTGATAGGCGGGTGACCTATGAAAATTATGAAAGATATTTAAATTCTGTCGATGTTCTGTGATACCTCAGCTGTTGTTAGGTTTGAAATTGTGCCAATTTTGATGATGATAAATCATGAATTTTTTATCGCAATTTCCCTAAACTTGTGCTTGTTCTATGCTGTGTGTGTTTTAAAGGTGGGATGGCTTTCATACGTAAAAGCGTTCAGAAACTTTTCTTCATTGATTTTAATAGAATTTTGGAATTTTGTACAGTTGGATAGATTGTATGAAAGATGTGAAAAATGAGTTGAAGTCCTGCCTGAAGAAGATGAAGATGAACAAAACACTGGTAAGTGAATTAATAGTCAAGAACACTCAAGGCTCAAAGGACTTTGGATAGATTTGATGGGCCTTTCACATCAATAACCAGTTAACCATTGAATATAACACATTGAAAAATCATAAAAATATTTATTCTGACTTCATTAAAAATAAATAAATGTAAAAGTGATTTTATTCTGGATCATTTTATACAGATTTCCATGGATACTTTGGGTACCTTTGGAAACTTTTGGCATTTCATCAACTTTACAGAGAAGGATCCACTGGTGGTTTTCACAGTTTCAGAGGTTAAAAGACAAAACATTTCTGGAACAACAACAGCAAAGAATGAAAACAAAATAGATAAAAATTTTGTTTCCCATGGCAGACGGACGGAATAACCGGTGTAACACTTGTGAAGTGCCAAGTACAATGATGCAGTCCAAAATGACAACAAACTGCAGCCTCAAACAGTGGCGTGTTGATGCACCACCTCCACTGTTCTTTACTGGATTTATTGCATTGTAACAGACAAAGTTATATTTCACAGTTGGTTTCCACTTTCCTCTGGCTATATCACCAATGAGGCTCCTGAACTCTGGATGATTTAGTTTGCCCTCCTCCACACTCACTGGAGGTCAGGGTCATATAAACTGCCGTAGCCCTCAGTCTCCCGTTTAAAGAGACAGGGACTCCTCCACTTATTGAACGGCTCGTTAGGCCACCCTATTAGACCTCTGTGTAAAATGATCAAATTCATATATCAAACATGGTTCCTGCTGCTTCATGGACATAAATGGGAGAACAAGTATCTCACCAAAGAATTTGAGTATCAGTGCGCCACAAAAAAAATCTAAGTCCTCAAAAAGAAGAGAAGGGACTTCAAGAGAAAAAAATGACCTAAATTCAGTCAAATTGTAGAACAAGCAGACAGTTCACACTGGTAAGACATTAATAATTGAATGGACTACATGGAAAAGGGTTAAAAATCTCTTGATTTCTAGACAAATTATGAAAAAGAATCTAATTAATTTTAAGTTAATATATTAATATCAATACGTTATTTTAATTTTATATGTGTTGGGTATTGATTCCAGAATACATTTTGATATAGTTGGTATCCTAGGCAACACTGAGCATTCCACTAGAATTTAATATTTACCTTTATAAATATGGACGCATTCGTTGGTACGTCAGCAAATGAGAGGTTAATAGAAGAGGAGATAAAAAGGATGAGATGCTTGAAACAAGAAATCAAGACGCTGACCGAGCAGCTGATACTCCTTAGTATTGATCAAGCAGCTTTAAAGCCATGTCAGGTTTCAGGCCTTCAATCACTTGCAACTAGTAAGAAAGAAAAAGAAAATAAAAAGAGATAGATCAAGACGAAATAGCTTGAAACAAATGAAATACTGTAAGATGCATGGTAAGAAATGTATTTCACCAAACAAAAACAAGCAAATATAGCCTTGATTTAGATATTTCACATTTTCCAGTGTAGAATGAAGATGATGATGCACAATAATGAAATGAGCAGATGTTATAGTATGTTACAGCACCTGTCCTGATAAGATGATGTAGATATCAGCATATGATGAATAATTGACCATGTGGTTATTTTTAGTACCGTAATTACACAGACAACCACACAGAGACACACACTAAGGCCTAAAAATGTGTCCTTATTACTCATTTCACACTCGGCTCTCACATTTGCGCATTCGTGCTCTTGCACATGCAGCTTAATGCTGCTCTAAGGACACACAGGAGGTGTTTCTGTGGTGTCAAGTTGCAGGCCTTCATCTCACTGCAGGTGCTGTTGCTATAGCAACTGTAGCTGAAATTGTCAGGATGAATCATGATCACTTGCTGCTCGCTATCTGACCTTAGATCAGGTCCTGACCTTTTGGACTCAGGAGGATAGTGAGTCAAAAAATGAAAAGCCGATGAAATAAGATTCTACTTTTACAATGTGCTGCTTTTTACTGACTCAAACATCCGCTTGCTTCTGACTCTCTCCATGACAGCCTCATCCTCAGGCCCAACACTTAAAATTAGAGAGCAGCTGTCCCTAGATTATTTTATCCTGAGACAGATTCCTAGAATACCCAGGACAGAATTATCCTGAGGAGGAATGGAGCTGGGAGCCATTCTGGGGGTGGTGTAGGTAAATGCCTATTTTGAACAGCGTGAGTGTCCTGGCAGTGGCCTGATGGCATGAGTGCATGTCAGTCTGTGGCCCAGATGTCCCCAGAAAGATAGAAGAATGGTGAACAGAGGGTATTTTACTGTTGATTGCTGCATTACTATTTTCTTAAACTAGCCACATGTTACAACTCTGGTAATAACACTGGTGATAAGTGAAGCTTTTGACATAGGTAACCCATTTTTAATTGACTATACCTCATAGAAATGTGATAAAACACTTCACACAGAAATTATGGTATAAAAAAAAAAATCTCCAATCAATTCTAGTGACTTTTTTAAGTTCTGGAATTATTTATTTTCCCAACTCTTTTGGATGTGTTTGGTATCATCCAATACAGATTTACCCAGAATCCCATCCTGAGATATTTGGTATCTTTTAAACTTTGGGTTTTTCACAAGAATTTACTATTCAGAACACTAATGTTTAAAGTGTCAAAAAATATGAATCTACTGTGTTTTTCCAAAGCCAATTAGATATTTTTTTTAAGATATAGAAGCTATCAAAATGTTTTTTCTTATCCAATGCAGGTGTGGGTGTATCTGTCTGTGCATTACACCCCCTGGTCTCCTGATAAAGCCTGACAGAGACTCATGGCAGCCTGTTTATAGTGTCATCCCAGAGGACCAGCCTAGTGCTACGTGGAAAATATACCCAAACATCCAGTGGGTGTAGACACGACACAAACTTTCCAAACGGCCCAAAATTCATCTCATCCACCGGGCATTTGGCTAACACCTCCTCAGTGAGATGATATGTGGTTTAATCCTAACAATATTATTCCTCTAACTGTGTGTGAGGAATCTAAGGGGAGATGATGCATGTTGAGAGATTCCCCATTCGTCTCAATCTGGGCTCCAACTGGTGCTCCTGTATAAATGTGTCAGAGCGAAGAGCGTGCGGCCTCTGTCGAGGTGTTTAATGCGTGGGTAGAGGTGCTGGATTATTGATGGCTGTGAGCTCCCTTCCTGGGCTAATTTCTGGCTGTCTCCTCAGGGAGGAGGTGTGCTCGCTCACCTCAAGCCCGGGTGACAGCCAGGTATGAATTACTGTTTCCTATCCCTCCCCTGCTGACGCTGCAACTAACAGCCAGCAGCTAAGCATTTTAATATGAAGACAAGTCAGGGAGAGGCAGAGGAGACGAGGGAGGAGATGCCTGTGTACGTGAGTGTGTGTGTGAGCGTGATTGTGTGTTGGAGAGAAAAGAGCCAGAGATATAAAGAGACGGAGTGGAGCAAGAAGGAGAGAGATGAAAAGAGAGATGAACCTCCTGCTTGCTGAAAATCAATAATTGAAAGGTCTAGGAGGGAGGGGGAGTGGAGGGAGTATAGAGTCAGAGAGGGGGAGAGGATGAGAGAGAGAGACACAAACAGACAGACAGACAGACAGATAGACAGATGGATAGACAGACGGATAGACAGACAGATAGACAGATAGACAGACGGATAGATAGATAGATAGATAGATAGATAGATAGATAGATAGATAGATAGATAGATAGATAGATAGATAGATAGATAGATCCTCCTCCTCATTATCATCATCATCATCATGCTCAGTCACAGAGGATGCCATCACTAATGCACCATGCAGTTCATTCATGCAAACCTGAACATGAACTCATAGATTTGACTGGGAACAGCTTGAACATACACGTTGCCCTTCTATTAGCAGACGTATTCATATACTGTCAATAGCTAACTGTCATGTTCTGTTAAAACGTCTCTCTCACACACACACACACACACGCACACACATAGAGGTTTGAATGTTTCCCACGTGAAGCCTTGAAGCACAGAATGGAAAAAGCCAAGCTCAGCAATCTCTGTTCAGACACATCCAGCGCTAATGTGTTGACTTTAGCGGGCTTAGCAGGAGCCTTATAGTAGAGAGATAGGAAGGACAGGGTTAGAGAGGGGATGACATGCAGCAAAACGTACAGTTCGGTATCAAACCAGCACCTCTGTGGTATGTGGCATGTACTCTACCAGGTGAGCCACCGGGACGTCACAGCGGGAGACAGTAACAGACGTCTACAAATATGAAAGTGTGGCAGATGATCATTATGTGAGTTTAAGAGCAAAGTCATTCCCAACTTGTCTGGATTCATGCTTTTAATTTGTTATAGCAGGGTTATATCTAATTATGATTGATCTCTTATTTGTGAATAATAAAATCCATCTAAATAAAAATGTTCTAACGTCATACCTATGTATTATTGTCTTACCTTGTCTTTTATTTTATCTCATCTTTTCCTGAGTTATCTTGTCTTATATTATCTTGTCTTATGTTATCTTGCCTTGTATAATGTTAATCTTGCCTTGTTTTATGTTATCTCGATTTATGATATCTTGTTTTGCCTTGTCTTTTTGTCTTATGTTATCTTGTCTTGTCTAATGTTAATTTTGCCTTGTCTTTTTGTCTTATGTTATCTCGTCTTGTTTAACGTTAATTTTGCCTTGTTTTTGTTATCTTGATTTATGATATCTTGTTTTGCCTTGTCTTTTTGTCTTATGTTATCTTGTCTTGTCTAATGTTAATTTTGCCTTGTTTTTTGTTATCTCGACTTATGATAACTTGTTTTGCCCCGTCTTATGTCTTATGTTATCTTATCTTGTCTTATGTTTTCTTGTCTTGTCTAATGTTAATTTTGCTTTGTCTTATGTTATCTCATTTTATAGCTTGTCTTACCTTGTCTTGTCTTATTGTTTCTTGTATTGTCTTATGTTGTCGTTTCTCGTCTTACCTTGCCTTATTTTATCTTTATTGTCTTGTTTTATGTAATCTTGTCTTGTCTTGTCTCATCTAAAAGAATTCATTCTGACACTGAATGATTAGGTTTTTACAGTGTGCTCTACCAGAAAAAAAAACATATAAACACAATTACATTTGACCACAGCATAACTCAGCCAGTTAAGCTGATAAGTGCAGGGGGAGTGGAACACTTTTATTTCCCCTAGCCTGAAAGATGGCTAAAAATATTAGCATGGATTGTGTGTCATAGGTCACATTCGGGCACTTGAGCTTTTGTTGGACAGGGATCATAAACACAGAGTGTAACCAGGAGTCTGCCACACTGACCTGACCGGTTAATGTTCACTGATCTGGGTTAATAGCCGTCTAGCATTATAATTATGGCCAACTAGGGATCAGGACAGAACATGAGACCTACAATGAGGAGGCTAACAGCAGAGAGCCTGTCACGTCTGTGTGATTTACTTCCATCATGTGTAAACACCAGACTCCAGTGTGTATTTGTGTGTGCCTTCTCCTTGGACTTCAGCTTACAATACTCTCCTGTTTCCAGGAGGAGGAGAACAAACTGTCATTAGACTGGTCAGAGGGGAATACTTATAGGCTCCGATAAAATTGAGCAAACAAACACTAGAAAATTAGTTAGATTTAATCACACGAGTCATGTTTGTCCTTTAGCCTCCTAAACTCTAACTGATCCACCAGAGACTCTAAATACACATCCAAGCATGACGCAGGAGTGGCATGGGGACAAGTAGGTCTCCGAGAACCCAATCGAACATCTGTGGAAAGATTGGAAAATATGGCAGAAACTCCACAAAAGTGTGCCAAGCTTGTAGCAATGGTTACAGCGTCAAGTTTTTATCACTGCTAACGGTGCTTATACTAAGTTCTCAGTAAAAGGTCTGAATGCTTATGCTGATTAATTAACAATATAATTCTTTATATTTTATTCTTTATAATTTTCTTTCTTGTTTATATATCAAAAGATTTTCATGGGAAATGCAAATAAACGATCCAGTTACAATATAGGGAATCGTAAGAGATATTAAACATGAGATTAAAGACAAAATAATCTGAAAAATGAAATAATTGCAGCAAAGATTTTAGGGGATTTATGTTTCCTTAGTGTTTTTTTAAAGTCTTTGTGCAGGTTTATTAATGAGAATTAGTGTGAAAAAGATAACCGTGTTCAACGTGTTACAAAGTGTTTTAAGATTTTAGAGTAAAATTTTGCTGAGATATATTTTAGATTATATAAGATCATATGGCTTCATGTCCGGGTCACTTTCAGTGTTTGAGTCCTGATCCTGGTGTGACGGAGGCCACTGAGGGTGAATTGGTTCTGAGCCATTTTCACCCCCACTTTAATATCACCCATTCACCATATGAACCTCCTTCAGGGGTAACTGGAGAGCAGACAGCTCACTTCCTCTGTCTGGACAGCAGCAGGTTTTTATACACAAACACATGGACAAAGAGTTTAATCACATACTTGGCCTATCTTGGGGGTTGTTACAAAGGGTGGGCAACGAGTCTCGGGTCTGCGCCGGTGTTATTAAGTTTATCCGGTGTGTGGGTGCACGGAAGTGTGTGTGTGAATGTGTGTGGGATACTCCCTATATCTTTCCAAACTACTGTATCTACATCTTTTATGAGAAAACATGAAGAGTCATGGAAATCCCATTTTCTCAGATCACACAAAAGTCAAATTATTCCAAGTTGTTTCCCACACAAATGAACTTGTTTTAAGGATTATCCAGAAACTAGTGTCAGCATATCTGAACACTTAGATTTTTGAAAATATGTTTGTTTTTTTAATTATTTGTAGTGATATATTGACAAGAAATATATTGAATGAATGATTAAATACATCAGTACATTGAAAACTTTAGTCTCAAGTATTCTCCCAAACACACACACACACACACACACACACCCTTCTCATAATCCTTAGCAGGTCGACCAGAGATTATTCGCTTCTCCTTTGTCCTGGTATTTAATTATTTATTAATTTCTGTATTTATTATTCTGTATTATAGTTATAAATATATAAATAATTTCATTTTTTT